>QANX01005736.1:243672-269814 GCA_003254975.1 Ochetophila trinervis
GTATGGATCGACGATTTGTAGCTGGTCGATCATATAAAAGGAGAGCTGGTCAAAACTTTTTTGACATTTCCATATATTTTGAAATAGTTTCAGCTAAATCGAAGAAAAAAAAAAGTAAGAATATTTATGCATATGTATGATTTTTTTTTCTGTTGATTGTTTCTTTTACAGTAATAGATGACTTTCTTTCATAATATTGATACTTATTTATAGATAGAGAATGGTACGTAGGTGTGAATTGATTATTTTGGTATTGTGAAATAATTGTATGTGGTAGGTGTTGGCGCGCAACTATTTCGCGACACCTGCTCCAATGGGCGTCGCTGAATGTGATTGCCACGTATATTTTCTGCGACGCTTTACTAATGCCCGTCGCAAATGTATTTGGCGCGCAGATTTTCGGCGACACTTGCGGAATGCCTGTCGCGAAATGTATTTGGCGCGCTTATTTTTCGCGACACTTGACGAATTTGTGTCGCCGAATATGCTTCGCGCCACATTTTTCGCGACGGTTTTCGATCACGCGTCGCGATAGCTGGTTTCACGCACATTTTAGCGACGTGGCCGCGTCGCTATTTTGTTCAAATAAAGGCGACGCACTATGTTTGTGTCGCCGTTAGTTTATCGCGACGAAAATTTTTTGCTTCGTCGCGCATTTAGTGTCGCCGATTAAGGTTTTTGGCGTAGTGTCTAAACCATTTTCCACCACATTAATAATTCAAAATAACTCTAATAATTAACAAGAAGCTTAACCGAAGTAAAACACATAAATATCCATATATTCGTTACACATTCCTCACTTATCATATTTTAATCACTTTTAATTCATCAAAGCTTTTCAAATAAATTTAAAAGAATAATAACCATAGCTTGGCGGCATAATTCCTCGCCCAAGCAAATAACAACCTTACTTGGCGGCATATCCCCTCGCCAAGCGGTCATCAACCATATAAATATATCATGCATTTATGAGTCCACACGAAAATGATCATACTCACAACCATATATTTTAACTCCATAAATAAAGTATGCATTCAAACACGTGTATGAATATGCATGTATTTATTCTAGAGAAAAATTATAAGATAACATATATATATATCACACATTATTCATTAACCATTTAACATCACAAGAAAGGGTAACCAATCATCACGATTCTTCTCCCCAAGGCATCGTGGCCGAAATAGGGTATTGGGTAACCATGGTATCACAACCATCATCACGATTCTCTCCAACGCATCGTGGCGGGAATGGAGTGCAGTCATCACCATCCTTGGTCTCTAGGAATCGTGGCATTTAATAGGCTTTCATATGGCCGAGGGTACCCTCCAACATCATAAACATCATCATCCACATCACTGTAGAACATCTCCAAATGTATCCCATAATTTCCAATCCACAAATCATAATTACCATCAATTCATAGTACTGCTTCAAAATAAATTCAAGCCTCGAATATTGATCATAACATTACCAAGCAGATTTCCAATTTCAACATCTTAGTCTAATCTCAACAGTTATCACAACCCAGTTCAAAGTTAACAAATTCCAATTATCAAACTATAATATGCAATTTATACATCAAATTGAAGCCTGAGGAGTGTAGGATTCAAAGGTAAACTTACCTTGCCCAATTATTGCCGATATGGCTGAAAAGTCATCGGAAAGTCGCAGTCGAACACCCACTCTTTGTACCGCTCAAACGATCAGGATTTGGGATGAGAGGAGGTCGGATTCGAACTCAGGGGGTCCAAAATAGGGGGAAAAGACCAACCCCGCAACCCGAAACTGCCGGGATCCGGCGACCGGAGGAACAACAGGCTCGCCAGTTTCTTTGAGTTTTCCGACGACTCCTGGGGTTTCACGGCCAAAGATCGGAGAGGAAAGATGGTGGAGGACCTGGGCAACCTTTCTTGGGCGATGAACCTGCTAATTTCTCGCCGAAATTCGGCAATTGCACGCAATGGGCATCATCGAGTTCCTCGAGCTTGCCGGCAATTTGGGTGTCCCTACGGGTCCTCGCCGGTGCTGCTGAGTCGGGGAGGTTGCCAACTTCAAGCTCCAAGTAATTTTCAGCCCGGACTTGCCAGAATACGGCCGCTGCCGGCAAAAGGGGAGGGGAGTCGATGGGGTCGCTCAGCACGCGCGGCCATCGGGGAAAAGTTCTGAAATTTCCAGAAATTTTTTGGAAATTTTAAAACCAAAGCAAGGGCAATTTTGTCAGTTTACATCCAGCCCCTTTCAAATTACCAAAATGCCCCTCACACCATTTGAACCATAGCTTCTCGATCTTAGCTCCGAATCAAGCATACTACTAGTCTACGGACTCGTCTTAACGAATTATTCGCAATGGTACCACAATAAAAACTAAAACATAACCACACTAAAAAGTCAACCATGAGCCCACTCATGGTCAAACTGGTCAAGCTCACTCAACTTTGAGATTTTCAGTATTTTCTTAAAATGGGGTGTTACATCCCACCAACATTTGTGGGATGTCCAAATTCTATTTTGTATGTGTGCCACCAACATTGGTGGGATGTGTGTTGTCCAGGAGAAAAGCTTAAGTGGGATGACATATAAGATGTCCGCCTCTTATGCATATGAGCCCTACATGGTGGGTCTCATAAATGTATGTGATACATACATGTATACACCGATCCCACTAAAATATTTCTGATCTTTCAGAAAAAGTTGGATGGTATCGCGAATAAAAAAATTATTATTATTTATATATATATGTAGGAAGAGAGATTTCTTAACTATGTCTTTTACGATCTGCAGTAGGATAGATGGGAACATCATAACATGAAGTGTACCTAATTTTATTGAAAATTGGACCAAACTCGAAAGACTGTAAGTATTTTAAATGCGTTGCTTCATTAATTCTATTTGTCTGCCATAATTCCATGATCTTCTTTCTTCTTTTAAAAGTAGATTTAGCATGTAACAAAATTTTTGCTTTTGTTTGGCTGCAAGGACATGCAAGGAACATTTATGGAGGGCCCTATTCCTTCTAGCATATCTTTACTGACAAACTTGGTTCAATTGTGAGAGCATTGTGATTTCTATTATGGTTCTAGTAAATTACTCGTTGATACTTTAATTTTTATTTTTTTGTTTTAGAATAAAATTAACTGATTTTTTTTAAATTTTTTTTTTAATCAGGAGGATATCTGATTTGAAGGGACCTAATATGCCTTTTCTTGATTTGAAGAATACTACTAAATTGAAAAGATTGTAAGTTTTCGAACTTCTTTGTTTGAAGGGATATTTTCATTAAAAATAAAAATAAAAATTGTTTTTTTAAGGATAAAACCTAATTGACCAAATTCTTGATTATTTCACTTTTGTGATTCAGGATATTAAGGAATTGCTCACTCAGTGGTTCAATCCCAAATTACATTGGACAGATCAGAAGTGATCTAAATACACTGTAAATATTTAGAATATAATTGATAAAATTTACTTACTGGTATATCAAATGGATACTACAATACTAAATTGTTTTAATTATTTTAGGGATCCTAGCTTCAATAATTTGACCGGTGAAATTCCAGAGACATTTAAAGGTCTAGGAACTGCAAAACAAAAGCATGTGTAAGTTTAATTTTCATAGAATTCATTTACTTCAAGTTTTTTTTTTATTCTTTTATATATATATATATATATTTTTTTTTTCTTGTTGAGATCATTGTGGTAATTTATATAGAACATATATTTTTACATGGATGCAGATTCTTGACCAACAATTCACTCTCTAAAGCGAACTGGTCTTGGCTCACTAATGGGGAAAGGAACTGGTTAGTATCTATTATTTTATCAATGTTAAACTAAATTTGGTTGTAGTTTAGTTTTGAATAACTTTCTTAGTCCAAGAGTTCATTAATTTTATTAAATCATCAACTTTACTTTGAAGATTGATGTGATCATGAAAAGTGACATGACAAAATGTTTATATGTTTTTCAGGGATATATCTTACAATAATTTTACAGAAAGACCACCTTCATTTGATTGTTCATTTATGAACTTGTAAGTTAGTTTTATGCACTTGAAGCTTTACCTTAGGCTTGTGTTTATACTTTCTGTCATTGGAACTATCTTACTATTGTTATTAATATTATTCTTTTAACAGGAATCTAGTCTCAAGTTACTCATCTTTCGAAAATCAGTCGTAAGTCTATTATTCATTATGACAATAAGAATCGGTTAAATTTACAATTACTCATATTTTGAAGCCTACAAGGTTCTCAGTTAAGTAGTAATTATTTAAAACAACAATTCTTTGTATGCATGAAAGACTAAACAATAATCTTTGACAAGCAGGTGGTGCTTGACAAAAGACCTCCCTTGCCCTGCAATACCAAATCGTAAGTACATTACAATTTAGTTTCCATAAAAGAGTCAAGTTGCATGATGATGATTTCATATATTCACGCAATTTTTGTTATAAAACCAGCCTATATAGGACACTATGGAGTCCAACATGTTTTTTTTTTTGTTAACAAAATATTCCTAAATGGTATAAAATTTAAAATCTATTAAAAAAAACATAACAAACCTAACTATTATGTTTTGTATAATTTTTCTTTTAAACCCAACAATTTCAAATGTTATAAAATTCAAAGCATAAGATAAAAAAAAAAAAAATCCTTTGTGGAGGAGGTTATGAAGCCCAATTGTTGGGCTGCATAGCAAATATGTATTTATATATATATATATATAATTTATCTATAAACCCAACAATTTTGTTGTTGTTTTTTCAATTTTTCAATTTTTTCCACGTTTTTTTTCTTTGATTTTATAGTATTTGAGACAGTTTTAAACGAAATTGAAAAAAATAAAAACTAACAAAAACCACTATAAAAACACAAAAATGGTTATATTGTGGGTTTTTTTTAATATATATTTTGGTTTTAAAACAATCCTAAACTAAAGAAAAAAAATAAGAAAAAGAAAACAAAAAGAAAAAAAAAAAACCCTCGCAGTCGGGCTCCATAAGGTCCCAACTGTTGGAGTTTATAGTATAACTATATATATAATCAAGCTAAGGTCGGGTCGAGTTGATAGTTTTAGAATCATGATTTTCTTATTTGGTCTTTGGATCGCTTCATGGGTTGAGAAAAAAAAAATTTATGGTTCACTGAGGCGTGGCAGGGTTCACTTTTCTAAAATATAATTTTAGTATGTTAATAAATTCATATATATAAAATATGATATATTTGGGGTGTATATATATGTATATATATATATAACTAATTTCTTTTTAACATGCAGATAAGTCTTTATTTATAAATTGTGGAGGGGAAAGTCTAAGTCATAATGACAATCAGTATGAACAGGATAGAAGAGTTGATGGTATATCAAACTTCATTTCTGTTAATCAAAAATGGGGTTATAGCAGTACAGGAGTTTACATGGATGATGAAGATAATGTAGCTCCAAATTTCCTACCTACCAACATATTTTCTCTCAAGACTGGTGCAGAAATATATAATACAGCTCGTATTGCTCCTTTATCACTCAAGTACTATGGTCTTTGCTTGCAAAAAGGAAGGTACAAAGTGCAGCTCCACTTTGCAGAAATTATGTTCACTGATAATCAAACATTTAGCAGCCAGGGAAGGCGCATATTCGATGTCTTAATTCAGGTTAGTAGAAAATTATAGTACATACACTATAAATTCTCAGTCCATTTTCAATATTTTTTTTCATTGCTCTTTATAGTTCATTTCTTACTTGCATATTATGTTGGTCTATCGAATATTTCATTCTAATATAATTATGGATATGAAAGGGAATTTTATAAACATAATACAATAATTTAACTTGGTTTTAAATAGAAACATTACAAAAGATAATGACTAGTTGGCAAAAATTTTGATAAAGTTTTGTGTCAAAATGATAATGAATCTATTTTTTTCCTATACAAATTAAAAGTTTTGGGTGTAATCATACATATAAAAAGTTATGAATGTTTTGGACTAGTATTGGTTGTGATCAACATTGAATTTAATATCAAATTTTCATTAAAGCAATTGAAGTAATAATTCTTGTTCACAGGGGAATGTAGTTTTGAAAGATTACAATATTGTGGAGAAAGCTGGAGGAGTTGGAAAAAGTGTTATAGAGACGTTTGATGCCTCCATTAGTGGTAGCACTCTAGAGATTCACTTATACTGGGTAGGGAAAGGAACTAGTTCAATTCCTCATATCGGTGTATATGGACCTCTTATATCCGCGATTTCAATCACAAAAAGTAAGCAGCTTTTCACTTTGCAACGATTTCAAAATCTCTTGCTTTTTTTTTTTTCCTTTCTGATTTTTGTTATTTTATGTTGCAAACTTCATAGTTGAAAGCCAAGGACTATCTGTTGGAGCAATTATTGGCATCGTTGCAGCATCGTGTGTGCTTGTCATATTGATTCTGTTAGTCCTCCGGATGACCGGTTACTTGGGGAGAAAACAACATGAAGATTTAGGTGAGGATTTAATTATAAAAGGAAAATTGAGATCGCAAGGCAAAAGAAAAATGAAATATCTATGTTTTTTTGTTTGTTTTGTTTTGTTTTTTTTTTATATATTTATAATATTGTTTCAATATCTACACAAATATCTAAATTTAGATTGTAGTTTTGTTTGCCAAGTTTGAATGGATTTGATATGCAGACCAAGTATCAGTGTGTTTTTTCTCGTTGTTTTTTCAGAGCTAAGTGGGATAGATCTACAAACAGGACGTTTCACATTAAGACAAATGAAAGCTGCCACTCGTAATTTTGATCTTGCAAATAAGATAGGTGAAGGAGGCTTTGGGCCAGTTTTCAAGGTTAGTAATTAACTTTTCTGCCATATTGTTACCACGTTAGTTATATTGGTTAGCATACAAGAAGAAGATAAAGAAAAAATATAATTTAAGATTTTGAGCCAATAATCTCATTCCTATTAACATAGGATGTTTATCGTTTAATAGTTTTAAGGTTTAGGAGTCGGTGTTAGACTAACATAAAACATTTGATTCTGAAGTTTGACTCTGTTTGATTCTCAGGGTGTGTTGTCAGATGGTGGTGTAATTGCTGTCAAGCAGCTCTCAGCTAAATCAAAGCAAGGGAACAGAGAATTTATTAATGAAGTCGGCTTGATATCTGCATTAGAGCATCCTAATCTTGTGAGGCTCTATGGTTGTTGTGTTGAAGGAAACCAATTGCTGCTTGTATATGAATACATGGAAAATAATAACCTTGCGCGTGCACTTTTCGGTAAATTGCTTGACTAACATCTCCAATTCTAAGCTCTACGCCATGAAACTATTTTAGGACAAGAAGTTGACATATTTTATTTTACCATGAGCTTGTAGTTAATGAGGAAAAACAAAATCAGCTTGACTGGCCAACAAGAAAAAAGATATGTTTAGGGGTAGCAAGAGGGTTAGCTTATCTTCATGAGGAATCAAGGTTGAAAATTGTCCATAGAGATATTAAGGCAACAAATGTACTACTTGACAAAGACCTAAATGCCAAAATTTCTGACTTTGGTTTGGCTAAGCTTGATGAAGAGGAGAACACCCATATCAGCACACGAATAGCTGGAACAATGTGAGTGCTCTCTCTCTCTCTCTCTCTCTCTTTTGTCCTTTCCCATCGTTTCTAATATCTCATAGGTTCACAAGGTTGATATAATAGATATGCTTTAGGTTTGTTATAAAATGTTAAAAGGAAGACTGGAATTTGTAAGTTGGTCATAATAACAAAAAGAAGATATAGATAGGTTGATTTTATACAATGTACATAAGTTGTCTTTTGAGTTTTTTCAGCCAAATTAACAAGAAAATAAATAAATCTCAAACATGATCTTTGATGCTATTTACCTATATAGTTAATGAATAGTCTTCACATATTAGATTATATGTCAAAGTTGCTTCATTTTGTAATGGCACTGTGCATGATTTACTACTAATTTGGTGAAGTCTATGGTGCCTTCAGAGGTTATATGGCTCCTGAATATGCAACAAGAGGTTACTTGACGGACAAGGCAGATGTGTACAGCTTTGGAATTGTAGCTTTAGAGATTGTGAGTGGGAAGAGCAACACAAGTTACAGACCAAAAGAAGAGTTCACGTATCTTCTTGATTGGGTAAGTTTTGTTTCAAAGTTTCTCATGAACATAATTTTATAGGGCACAAATTTATTAGGTAACTTCAGATGCATTTAGATTTTGTTGTGTGACTGCTTTCGTAGTATACTTGATGATAAAGCAAGAAAAAATGAAATTCTTAGTATCAATGTAAAAGATACAAAGCAGAACCTAAACTAGTTTTTGAAATCCCTGCATCAATACATGTGAATTAGATATGTATGTTTGGCAACTTTCTGTGTGATTATTTATTGATGTGGCAATAGAAGTTTCCTTAATTTGATATTATTTATATGAAATTGAAGGCCTATGTCCTACAAGAAAGAGGAAAGCTATTAGATCTAGTGGATCCAAGTCTTGGTTCAAACTACTCCAAAGAAGAGGCATTGACAATGCTAAACTTGGGGCTATTGTGCACAAACACATCTCCCTCACTCAGACCAACCATGACTTCTGTGGTGAGCATGCTAGAACATAAAATTCCAGTGCCAGCATCGACAATGAAGAGGATTTCAGTAGAGCAAGATGCAAGGTTGAGAGCCTTTGAGAAGTTGTCACAAGATAGCATGACACAGTCATCTAGCTCCCAAGACAGTCACCAAATAGGCATTTCTATAGATGGTCTTTGGGTTGATTCTTCAATCTCTATCCAGAGTAAAGATGATAGCCATGGAAACTATTTAACCAGCAAGCTTATTTAGGATTTTTTTTAATTTGATGATGTATATTGAGAGTGATCATGAAAATGGACAATTAAAAATAGGGTTTTGCAATTCTTATTTGAAGTTTATTACATATTCTTTGTAAAGTGACAAAATATACATCATATACGTTTGCTTAATGTCGACTGTGATAATGTATTGTAAAATGTTTTTATTTAAAATCTATTTATTATTCTTTAAGAAAAATATATGTTTATTTTATTTTATTTTTTATTCATAATAACATTTCTAAATAAAAAAAAATGTTATTTGTCATTATTGATGATAGATCTTTAATGAAACCTACATGCTATGTGTTATTTTAAGTGATTACCATTAAAATATTCACTTTTCTATATTAAAATTTAGTATTAAAAAATAAAATATAATTAAATATTCTCAATTAAAATTTGCCACATAAATGGTCTCCCATTGATGATCATCACCAATAATAATAAATAGCAAATCTCTTTTAGATATCATAATTTAACAATCGACAATTTATATCCCGTTTAAAGAAAGATTCAAAAATTTAAAATTTAAAATGTTAAAAATTAAAAACATATAATAGAAGTCTAAAAAAATCAAATTTACATATGAAATTGAATGTTAATTAAAAATAAAAATAATATAATAATCCACCTGCTGTGGCTTCATTCTAAGAGTATTTTCAAGGTTTTAGATTTTACTAGTTTGTAACATTGACTAACATTTTTTTTTCTTTTGTGTTCAAATTAACAAAAAAAGGAAAACACTTTTTCTTGATTAATAATCATGAAAAATGTTATTTCACCAAAAATTATGAAAAATATTATTTGTTACTATTAGTAATAAATTACAAATAAAATTTATATGCTAGGTGGCAATTTAAAAAATTTCTATTAAATGATTTATTTTATTAAAATTTTAATGTTAACAAAATAAAATAAAATTCAGTTTACTAATTTAGAATTTACCATATAAGTTTATATTTTACTGGTGATCATGACTATAAATAGCAAAACTCAATAATCATGTATCTTCTTTTGTGCTCTAACTTTGCTAAACAATCTCTCTCTCTCTCTCTCTGTTTTTGTTTCAGTTTGATATATATGCTTTATTCATCGTTTTTTGTATATAGAAGATCAATTTGGTTGGAAAAGTAAAAAAGAAAAATTAGATTTTTGTGAAAGATCAGGAAAATGGGCTTTGTATTTTCGTCGTACAACTACAAGATTATTTCAATTATGGTTTATGAAATTGCTGCTTTGAATTGTTTCACTGGGTTTGGAACCCATGCTCAACTTATTCCTCAAGCTGAAGGTAATATAACACATCGGTCGTGTTTGTTTGGTCGGATAAGGGAACCGGACTGGGTTTCAAATCCAGTCCTCTCCCTTATCTTCCGTTTGGCGAGCGTTGGAATTGGATTTGAGAAATCCTGCTGCCGAATCCGGTCCTGTGACTTAGCCTTCAGTCGAATCCTCCTCGCAGACACGGGATAAATGAAGCGAACTCAGATAACTCCTCTCCAGTCGCGTCCTCAACTTGGCCAGCTCCCTCTCTCCAGACCAAAGCTCCCCCTCTCCACAGCTCTTCTCTCCCTCTCCAGACCAAAGCTCCCCCTCTCATCTGCTGCTCCTCTCCAGCCGCATCCTCAACAGATCCACGAAGGAACCCTGCTCCCCGCCGTTTCGAAGGAAGCCAGTCGTCGATCGAAGGAACCCAGTTGTCGGATCGAGCTGCTCCCCGGCGTTTCGAAGGAACCCAGTCGTCGGATCGAAGGAAGCTGCTCCCCCGTTTTTGTCCTTGAGGTTAGTCGTTTCGGATTTTGAATCGGTGGAAACCGATTCAGCTGGATTTTTGCTCAATTTTTGCTCCAATTTTGCTGGACATTTGGTTACTTGGCTCGCAGATATGGTTTTTAATTTTTTGGTGAATAATGGCAGATTGTTCTGTAAACTGGTAACATTTTATTTTATTTTTTTTGTGTGAATTTCTTGTATCGGCAGGGGTAAGAATTTGGATTTGGATTTGAATTTTTTGAATTTGTATACGGTGGCTCACCTAAATTAGGGATTTGGATTCATATTTGTGATGAAGGAGGTTTCTGATGAGGGTTTGTCTTGTGTAATGTTTTATATTTGTTGTAATCCTGGTTTATGTTTTTGTAATCTAGACAAACCGTAGCAGCCAAATTGTTATTGCCATGCTTTTAATATGGTTGTAGCATTCTTTTTGCCCCAGTTTGACAACAATGCTGGACTTGATTATTAATGTTTTTGTTTTTGGTTTCTTTCATTATTTTTCCTTCAACTGCATTTTGTATTAGAGGACTTGCATTTTGCCCCAGCTTGTTATTGGGTTGGTATATAGCTTCTTAATTAGTTAGTAACAAAAGAATAAGAAAAACTACCTAAAAACTCTCGCTAAAATGCTTTGATAAGGTATTGGTCTATATTTTCTAAGAGCATTCATATGGCAATGCAATTTGGTCAAACTCTGTTTTGATTTGTTTGAGTTGGAATGTTTTGATTTAGTTTTCTAATAATTGAAAACCCAAGGCTACTGAAACTCAAGACATAATCATGGGATTGGGCTAAAGCATCCAACACCTTGCACTTCTCCTCTGCCTCTCTTAAAGCTTTTGTTTCTGCTTCAAGTTTTCATTTGAATCTCTCTCTCAGCAACCCTTTTAGCTGCTTCAGCAGCCTCATTTGCTGCTTTACATTTGGCTTTCTCTTTCTCCATCACTACCATTGTTGTTTCCTCTGCCAGTTGTGCCTCCTGTAGTCTTTTCTCCTCTTTCATTTTCCATTGTTGGAGTTCCATACAATTATTTATTTATTTATTTTTTGCTAAGATGAAATTAGCACTCTTTATTCACGGTTTTGTTTTACTCTCATATAAAGTAATGCTTTTTGGCCTTGAAAAAATCCAATGTTATTGGGTAACATGGCTGGTTAAATAATTTATTTATGCTAGTTAAATTAGACAGTAGTTTGCTGTGAATATATCCATTTAGTTGAGACATTTGCTGTTTGGGTAACATGGCTGGGAAGAAAAAATTTCATCTGTATAGAAGAAATGGAAAAGAATGAAAAGTTGCTGTTTCCCTGAAGTGTTGCTTACTTGAACAATTTCTTGCCGTAGACTTTCTATAAGAAGCTGAATCAGTAAAAAAGTAAAACAAAACAAATAGAAAATCTAAGGAACAATTTGGTTCTGACTAGATCTTGCAAGTATTGTATATGGACTAATTAGTTGCTATTTATGAGCAAATGGGCACCTTTTTGTAGTGTCAAAAATACTTTTGTAAAAGGCTAGTGATAGAAAGCAATTGGAAATCACATCACTAATCGGATTGCTTTTAGAGTTTTAAAACTCATTATAAAACAATTTAGATGTTTTGTAAAATTAAAAAAAATCTAATATTTCAAGAATTAGCCAGCTATTTTGAAAAAACCTTTTTACCGAACACTAACAATTCTTTTTACAGCTGTTTTTTTTTTCTTTAAAGCACAGTTAAAGTTATATTTTTAAAATCCACAACAATACCAAACCAAGTCTAAAGGAAATTTTAAAAAAATTATAAGTTTATAACTATTCATTCAAAAAATATAATTGAATGCAAGAAAAATCAAAACGAAGGTCAATTACAATGTTAAATATTTAAAATAGAGAAGATCTACATTAATTAAATCAACATAACACAAATTTTTTGTAGTTTTTGTTCTTTTGATATTACTAGAGGTCCACAGTTTTTGTTACGTTATTTACGAGTAAGACCTATATATTGTTTGTTTCATTGTTTGTTAGGTGGTGCTGGTTGAGCATATGATATTCCTCTGCGAAAGCATATTCATTAAAAAATTTGTATATGAATACCAAAAATTTAAAAATTTGTTTCATTAAAAAATATTACTTGTATATGTATATTAAAAAATATTACTTGTATATGAATACCAACAAACTATTATGTTGACTTCTTATTTTTTGTGCAAATTCTTTTTTTAGGGTTATATAAATGGATGAGCAACAAAAGAAAAATTTGTATTTCCTGATTGCAAAAAGGATGCATTTGGAAAAAATTTTCAAGATAAAGGTGCATGTAATGATGATCTATATTTGGATGCAAAAGCATTTGGAAACAAAGACACTTAAGAACCGAGCATTCACTAGGCATGAAACTCGACTGAGTGTTTTAGACAATATTATAGGTCATAGTGACATTGAATGTGTCAATCAACTTAGAATGGATAGGAACACATTTGGTTTGCTATGTGAATTATTACGTCCGGATCCACATCTTAAAAAAGATAGTGTCGTTACCTTAGAGGAACAAGTGTGTATGTTTTTGCACATACTCGCTCATCATGTCATGAACCGAACCATTGGAAATAGATTTCATCGTTCAGGGAAAACTATTAGTAGGTTTTTTAACTCGGTATTGAATGGAGTATTGCGGTTGCAAGGTCACCTATTAAAGTCTCCAGAACTAGTCCCTGCTAACTTTACCGATGATAGATGGAAATTTTTTAAGGTGTATTTATACATTTTCATTTTTTGTTATGTTACTATATAAATAAATGTAATACGACTTACAAAATTAATTATAATCAACTATATAGAATTGTTTGAGAGCATTAGATGGAACCTTCATCAAGGTTCATGTGGCTGAGTCTGACAAACCTAGATATCGAACACGAAAAGGAGAGCTTGCTACTAACGTATTAGGTGTTTGTGATCGAAATATGATGTTCATATTCGTATTACCTGGGTGGGAAGGTTCAGCTTCTGACTCTAGAGTTCTCAGAGATGCGCTTAGTAGACCAACTGGGTTGAGAGTTCCAACTGGTAAGAACAAATTGTGATGGTTTACTATTTTTACTAAAAATTAGTTTTGTGAGATAGAACCATAACTTATTAATTGTTCATGTTAGGTTATTATTATCTTGTGGATGCCGGATGCACAAATGGTGAAGGTTTTCTTGCACCATTTAGAGGGACACGTTATCACCTTTCGGAGTGGAGAGTTGGTGGTGCACCACAAAACCGAGAGGAATACTTTAACATGAAGCATGCATCTTCACGTAATGTAATTGAGAGGTGTTTTTGATTACTTAAAAAGCGCTGGGCCATATTAATGAGTCCGTCTTTTTATCCAATCCAAACACAAGGGAGAATAATTACTGCATGTTGTCTTCTACATAATTTTATTAGGAGAGAAATGTCAAGTGATCCAATTGAACTCGATGTAGATGAAATGCAAATTGTTGAACCGATGATGGTAGGCAATGATCCGATCGGATTTATTGAGGCATCAAATGAATGGACTGAGTGGAAGGATAATTTATCTACACAAATGTATGCTGAATGGACGGAAAATAGGAATGATTAAAACTGTTTATGGCTATAATTTTCTATGGAATTTTAATTATTTATTAAAATGTGGGTTGAATTTTGAATATGTTTGTTGGCTTGAATAAACTGCTAATTGTATGTTTTTGTATTAATTACTTGCCCAGTTAAATTTGTACTTTTATTGTGAAGCTAGTTGATTATGCATAGTGCGAGTAGCAGCCATGCCAACCCACGATCAAGGAAGGTTAATAGGCGTGTGTGGAGTAAGGTGAAGGAGGATACACTGCTGAATATAATTGATGACGCAGTGGCAAAGGGGTATAGATTTGAGAATGATACATTCAAACCTGGCACGTATAATTATATTGAAAAATCTTTAGCCAACTTATGTCCAGGATGCGATTTGAAAGCCACTCCACACATCGAATCGAAAATGAAAAAGTGGAAAAAAGATTACGGGATTGTGTTCGACATGTTAAATAAGAGTGGATTTGGATGGAGCAACACAAAAAAATGTATTGAAGTCGACAGTGATGATGTGTGGGCAGACTATGTTAAGGTTAGAATAAAAAAACTTGCAGCCAATTTATTTCTCACTGTTGATGTTAAAACTTTATTTTAACTGCTGAACTTTATTTAAATATATAGATTTATAAAGATGCTGATGGATGGAGGGATAAACCATTTCCCTTGTATGAAAGGTTGGCCAATATATTTGGACTGGATCGTGCCACCGGCTTAAATGTTGAGACTCCTGCTGACATGGCTGCAGATCCAACTGACACTGGAGAAGATGAGGGAGATTCTCCAATGTCAGTTGGCCAAAGTTCACAGTCCCGGCCGACCACTCGTAAGAAGAGAACTAGACAATCTGATGTAGTAGGTAGTGGATTGGAACGCATTGCTGAATCGCTGGACAAAATGATGGGTGAAGTTAGGGAACAATGGGATCAACTAGCCAATTCTATATGTCCTAAACTTACTCCCGAACAGCTGGAATTTTTGCGTGCTGGTCTTAGGAGGCTCAGGATGTCGGCTACTGGTAGAATTAAGGCCATAAATATTTGTTGTGAGAAGATATATAAGTTTCATATATTTATTGGGTTAGACGATGAAGAAAAAATGATTTTTATTCGTGAGTTGCTCGGTGGTTCATCAACTAGTTCGTAGATTTACTATGTATTTTACAAGACATCATTCTAGAGTTAGTTGTATGGATTGTTTATGTTTATGTTATTGAGCATTGATTTGCTTGTATGGATTGTTTCAAAAAATTTATGTTATTTTATGGATATGAACAATATTAAGTGGAAAAAGTGTGTTATGTTTATTTATTTTATAATGTTTTTAATCTTTTTGTTATTTATATCGTAGAAATTATACTAATATATTTTGTTTATATGTATATACTAATATATTTTGTTTATATGTAGATACTAATAATGACAGATCAAAAAATATATATTGTGTTCAAAGGAAGACAACCAGGGATTTATGACTCATGGACAGAATGTCAAGAACAAATTCATGAATTCAAAGGCAACTCCTACAAATCGTACCGTTCAATAGATGAAGCAGAAATAGCTTATGTTTCACACATTGAAAGGACAATTAAACAAAAAAATAATAATAAATGCTCTACAGTAGAAAGGGAGATTAATCACCCTATACCTAATTATCGAAGCATAAATCGATGTTCGTTTTGCATCGGTTTAATTTTCGGTTGCACAGTTGGAGTTGTTGTTATTAGTATACTAGCACATGTGTATTAGGTTAATCTGTATTTTGTGTATTCAATTTTAGTAGTTGTTTATGTTATTGAGAACAATTATGACATATTTGTATTAAATTATGTTTAATATTTTCTTAAATGACATAATATTATGTTTTATTAAATTTATAATTTGAAAAATATTACAATATATTTTTTTATATCATGTTTATTTAAATTAATAATTAAAATTAAAATTTCTACTATAATCAAACAAATACAAAAAATATATTGAAAAAATTAAATTTGTATCCAGTCCAGTCCGAGACTGCACCAAACACAGTATATCATATCCGATCCAGTCCGGTTCTGCACCAAACACAGGACAGGATTTGAAAAATCCAGTCCAGCATTATTCAGTCCAATCCAATTCTACCAACTATATCCAATCCAGTCCCATTCTGCATACCAAACGGATCCATCAACTCTCTCTGAAATCTAAGTTTCATTGGTAATGGTAATCTGTAGGTTTTATTTTATTTTGTTTGTTTTCTATGTCAATTAGGCTCTGTGTGATGTTGATTATTGGTGGGTCCCAAATAAATAATAAAAAACCCATTAATAATATCTATCACATTTAATATGGTAGGGCCCAACAGGATTTGAGAAGGAAGATTAGGAAAGCATTTATGAAGCACATGAAATGTATTTTTTTTGGTAAGTAAGTATTTTTTTTTTGGTTAAAAGGACATGAAATGTATCATTTCATATAAATGGAATTACTTAACAGCCCAAAATTTTCCAATTCCGGTAAGAGCCTAGTGGATGGTACTCTATGAACAAGTTGCTGGCTATTAGGAGAATGCTGACTGAGAATGGGTGGCGTCTGAGCTGGAATGCCAGGACCTCTAATCTTTTTGCTGATGCTCTTGCAAAAAAAACTTTAGCCTTTTCTTCTTTTAATTTGTGTGAGATTCCTGCTGATTTAGAGAATGTTTACTTTTCTCTGTAAACCCAGTAAATTTTTATTAAAAAAAATATATTTTTTCTATTTTATCAGTTATTGTCGTTTTGTATGAACTAGTAACGGATCGTTAAAGTTTACCATTTAGATTTTGAATAATGAAGAATTCGTTTTTATTAGCAATCTTATATATATATTAAAAATTTTAAATTAAAAATTATTATGAATGATNCTCGTATGAAAAAAAAAAAAAAATTCATAATATCTTGAAAGTTTGTAATACATTTTGAATGTTTATTTTTTCAATTTTTGAAGAATATTGTTGTCCAAACAAAAACAAGAGTATTTCTATAATAGATAAATAAATAAAAATCTACATTTACAGGAGATTTCTTGTATTCCCTCTTTTTCTTTTAGAAATTATTTTTGAAGTAGGAGTAAAGATTAAAGTTGAGCTACGCTGACCGTTTGACAATTTGTGGCCGCCATATTTAACCGTGTGCTCTTTATCCCTCTGGAAATTGGATTTCACAGATCGTGCCGGCGAGCGTCTAATATCTATATCTTTTTATTTTATTTTGTTTTAATTCAATTTTTTTAAAAAGAAACAAAGAAACAAAAAAAGAAAAGTTACTAACAGCGTATTTAAATATTTAAGTCAAATCAGGTCTAAAAAAGAAATATAAATAACTAAATAAAATTCTTCCCATCCAAAAAATTACTAAATAATAATTCAAATAAATATATATAATATTTTAAACCATTACTTGTCTTCCTCCGACCGTATTCGTAAACACTTTCGCGTTTTTGTTTTTTATTTCATTGCGTGTTTTTGTTGCTTTCCAGTTTTTTGTTCTGCGAAACAAGGAAACGCAAATAAAAAATATATTTTTATTTATAATTATATTTTTCCTTGTTCTCTTCTACTTTGCCAGTTTTCGTTTTACTAAAATAATCTTCTTTTCTCTTTGTTGTAGGCATTTTTAGGCCTAATGCTTTATCATTAAAAGTAGTAGAATATATATTTATTTTTAGTGTGGTGGGCTAAATGGTGACAATACTCGAAAGCCCAAGGCCTAAAATACTTTTTGCTAGGTGTCACTAATCTAGGAGGGGACTTTTTGATGTTGAATCTTCCCCATTCAAAGGGAAAAAGAGATATCAGATTTTTTGGGCACAAAATCCTAGGGAGCCACCAACTCTCACCTACCCCCATCACTCTCACCTACCCCCATCACTCCCATTTTCCCAAAATTCGGCCAACCTTGGTTTGTGTGATTTTTGAGACCACAAAACCCTTGATTTTGACATAAAAATATGATTTTTGGCTCATTTCTCACGCATGATTCAACACAAAAAGAAAAAGGCACTATTCACTATCTCTTTCACCTCACAAAAACCGGACAGCCCCTCCATTTTGGGAGGACACTTGATTTTTGGTCTCATTTTCTCCCTAGCTTCTCTCCAATTTTTCTTCCCCCTTCCTCCAACTTTGATCCCCCTTTTTTATGCCATTTTTAGTCATTTATGCTCTAAAACTAAGGATGAGGACTCGCATCGGAGGGGAAACGCCGGCCACCACACCGGCGTCCCTCTAACCGGTTTGGCTCCGTTTTTGCAGGAACCCGAGAAGCCCTGTCCGAGACGAAAAATCGCCACAACACCCTTATAACCAACCACTCTCAACTCTGAATCTCTCTGTTTCTCTTTTGGGTCTCTTCTTTGCTTCTCATTTGTTGTAAAGAATACTAGTTTAATTAGAAATATAAACTAGAAATATCGGAAGCAGTTTTTTTGGGATAGAGGAAAATGGGGTTTGTATTTTGGAGCGACAGGATTGTTCCAATTGTTGTTTTCGGTTTCTGGGTTTGGATCTCACGCTCAACTTCTTTCAAATTTTCCCACGTACTTAGTTTTCTATTTCATAAACAATATTTTTCTGGGTTTAAGTTTGTTTTTCTAATAAGTTTTTGGTTTTTAGAATTTTTTTTTACTTTGTTTTACCCTCCAACTTGCATTGCATGATTTTGCAATTTGATCTGCAAATCCGGTTTCTCCGTTTTCTATTTCATGCGTTTGTTTTTCGTCTTGTAAGGACAACACTTCGTTTTAGAAAACTGTTCTGTTTGGCTACTGAGAAAATGAGGGAAAAGCGAAAGAAAGTTGATGGTGTTTAAAGAGTTGCTTTCTTACTTTTCTCTCTGCTTTCATCTCTCTTCCATTGTTTTATCGTCCTCTGTTTTCTTTGTCGTTCTTGTTTCTTGGTTTCGCCGCCTTCAATTTCCGACGATTATTCGTTTTCTCATATGATCTATTGGAATTTTCATAATTCATACATCTTCTCCCCAAACTTTCTAACCAACCAAACAGAGGCAAATTCAAAAAAAAAATATGGACTTTTTTTCTATTTCTTATTTTTCATTAATATTCGACTTTTTTGAGATATTAAAAGTGAGAGATTCGAATTCTCAACTTTTAGCACAGAAAGTAATGGTTTTTCTCTTTTACCAAAATAGGGAACGGGTTGAGACTGAGAGAGATAAGTGGTTGAATAATCTGACTTTGTCAAATAGCAATAATTGTGCTTTTATGTCTCTTCTTACCAGCTCTGAACCAATTATTTAATGAGGGTATGGCCATAGAGGTTCATATCCAACCACTAACGTGCCCAACATTACCACTTTAGATCCGATTAGGACATATATGGGCACTCTATATGCTACATGCTTCGTATTATTTTTTTCCTTTTTAGAAAAATTAATCTCTTATATATTTTATCTGGATAACAATTCTAAGTAACATGGTTTGTATTTTTTTTTTTTTAACTTCAGTGATGAAATTGTTCTTTAATATTAATTGATAAAGTAATTTAAAAAAAATAGAAAAAATATCAAAAGCATGGACCACGCCTAATTAAGTAAAGGACTAGTATTTTACCAAAAAAAAAAGAAAGTCAAGGACTAGTATGTTTTGCCAGCTTGCTTTTATTTAATTTTTTTTCATCATATTGATATGTCAGATAATGTAACGAATTGAGTAGGTTTTGAATGATTGACTTGTAATATAATTAAATTTATATTTATAAGTGTGAACATAAGTGACATGGGCATTATACTATTTTGACCATCTTATCTACAAACTGTGGACGGTCAGATGTAGAAAATTAGATAGTATATTTAATATGGATTTTGACCACGTGATGTTTAATTTTACATTGAATGTTTCATAAGTGTGAACGAAGCATGTGAAGGTCTGGTTCTTGGAGATTAAAATGATGGTAATCTATAGCTGTCCTACTGTATAACATTTCAATTGGATTAATTACCATCCAAAATGTTTAACAATATAAAGATGATAACTAATTTTTTTTTCTTTGTTCCAACATTATTCTATACTAACATAAGATTCTTTGTTCGAATTAGTCAAAACTCGTCCATGCTAGAGAAAGGGTAAATTGTTTTTTGCAGGGTTATAGATTAAATCACTTCTTAAACTCTGAAGATAAAAACCAACAAAGAAAGTAAAATTGAGGAAAGGAGATAAAGAAATATAGATGAGGGAAAAATGAAGTTTTATTTTAGAATTTATTTACTTATTTATTTATTATATATACTCTGTTACATTTCTGTTTTATAGTATGCAGTCATGAATAAATTTTGTTATTGAAATTTATGTGACAGTGCAAATTCTTCAAACAATTTCCGACAAACTACAGAACCCTTATTGGAAAATCAGCCGGAATTCTTGTAGTCGAAGTGAAGGCTTTAACAAGACCATCTGGGAAGATGTTTGTCACGTCAAAACCATGTAAGAGCGTACTTGGGGATCCTCAAGTAGTATGTGTATGTGGTTGTCTTTTTTTTTTTCCTTTCTAATATGCATTTATTCCATTTTACAAAGAGCATCTCACATGCAATTTGTTAATTAATTATTATTTTTCTTTGTGCTTTACCATATGGTTGAATAATTATCTTGTTAGATTAGTGTTGATATTAGTTTTATACCATATCCTTGACACCAGAGCTTGTATTGCACTTGCACATGCATGGAGATTCCTCTATTAGTGATTTTGTTAAAGTTTTGAGTTTTTTTAGTAAGAGATAAATTGAGCTAATCAAATTTTGTTAAACTAAAAATGGATAAAATTTGGTCTCTCTGTCAGAAATTCTTGGTACTTCTTCAGTCTAAATGGTCCGTGGCAGAAGCATCGGATGGAACACATCTGCTTTTATTGGACCATTAAGACTAAGTGATGAAAATTTTATTGTCAAACTTCTAAACCAGATATATATATATATATATATATATATATATGTATGTATGTATGTATTCTGAAGGCTTTAAAAGTTGGTTTGCATGTTAGAATATTATTTTTCTTTGTTTAGAATTTCATGTTTTAAATTTGGTATGGCAGCTGGCTGAAGGTTCTCAACTTAACGGGAGTTCTACCTGAAGAATTTGGCAACCTTACTTTTCTTGAAGAAATGGAAGCGATAGAGTTCTATATCTCAGTTCATCGAATATTCGAATTTACTACAAAAGAGTAAGAAGATTGAAACTGATGTTGGCATTCTGTGCTTCTGAGACTTGGATGTAGGTTCATTGCAACTGATGTTGGCAGTCTACATGCACTTTCCAGTCAATTTCAGTACACATATTTCCTTTCAATTCTTTTTATTTTTAATGTTATTTTTAATGTTTCTTTCAACAGTGATCTAGCTTGAAACTACATCAGTGGACCAATTCCCAAAACTTTCCGTGCACCCCTTCAAAAGCTGTTACTTACTCTCTCTCTCTCTCTCTCTCTATATATATATATATATATATATATAAAATTTAAAATGTTTGAGGAAGTATGTTAATGCTCCATAGCCATGCAGGTGTTTTTAAAGTATGTTAATAGGTCATTCAATATCATAGATTATTAGATTCATATCTTGGTATGCTATAGGTCTCTTTTGGGAAACTGCCTCAATGGTTCAATTCCTAAAGAAATTGCTGACATTACCACACTCACAGATTTGTAAGTCATCTATTTAAATTTAATCATATAATTGAACCAAAAATGTAAATGTGTGACCTTGGTTTCAATTTGTATTGCTTTTTTCCAGGATATTGGAAGATAATCGGCTTGAAGGGACTCTTCATGAGAACCTAGGGAGTATGAGTAATTTGAAAAGACTGTAAGACTGCTGCTCTTCTTCCCTATTCGTTGCTGAATTTCTATTTTGGATACCAAGTGATGTCTTAGAGGTCCAATTGGCTTAGAAAAAAAGAAAGATCCAAACTGTTATCCGTCACTTACTTAGCCTAAACATAGTCCTTATTTGACTACAAATTTAAGTCTGATAATGTATCTGTGAAGAAATAAAAGAAAATACATTTATCTTTGTTTTTTTATAAGAATTCAACATAGTTAAAAATTTTGCTATATATTTCTGTCACATTGATCTGAGGAATGTGTAACTGATCACAATTCTTAATTTTTCAGTTTTCTGTCTGGAAACAATCTTACAGGAACAATATATACCAGAAACATTTGGAAATTGAAGAACTTAACTGATTTGTAAGTGAAGTAAGGTCACTTTATAATGTGAATATCTGCTTTGAATTTTGAGATTTCTCATCTTTATTACTATGTGCAGTAGGATAGATGGGAGCAGAATATCGGGGAGGATACCTAGCTTTATTGGGAACTGGATCCAACTTGATAGACTGTGAGTGCTTCACTTCATTCCATTTATCTGCCATCTTCTCCCTTTTGAAAGTATATATTAACATTTAATTTTTCTTGATAAATTTACTCAAAAGTACAAATTTTATGCAGAGATATGCAAGGCACATCCATGGAGGGGCCAATTCCTTCCGCTATATCTTTATTAAAAAATTATACTGAAATGTGAGAGCTTTCTCTATCTAGTAATAATTATTTGTTTTAGTGACAACTGAGTCGAGGCTGTCAAATAATGGAATAAACTAATTCATGATCTTATCAGGAGAATGTCTGATTTGAAGGGATCAAGCAAACGTTTTCCCAATTTGATAGATCTGACAAAATTAGAAAGATTGTAAGTTCTTTTTTTTAGCAACTGAAGTAGTAGTTCTATAAGATTACCTCCATGGTTCTCTCGAACTCACACCATTTCTTTGTTCTGCTACTCTGACTCACAGGGTAATGAGGAATTGCTTAATTAATGATAAAATCCCAGATTATATTGGACAGATGGAAAATTTGAAAACATGGTAAGTTCTTAGCATTTGTACTCATACTCGTATATGTTTTTTTTTTTTTTTTTTTTTTTTTTTTTTTTTTTTTTTTTTTTTTNTTTTTTTTTAATATCAAAATGCTATATAAGATCCTAAAAGGATTGGAGTGATCTGACCTAAACTTAATTAGGCTCCTTAAGTTTAATAACAACTCATGAAAATGTATATCTATTCTGCAAGTATTTTCTTTTTTTTTTTTTGGACAAGCTTTTCTACAATTATTTGACTAGTATGTTGTATGGTCATTTGCTTGTTACTGACTGATTATGTAAAGTTGGATATAGATTAGATAAACTTGATATTTTATGGAATAATTTACAGCAGTATTTGTTCACTTACAACCCTATTAATAATGTAATTTTCAACTGTTAGCCATCACAAACTTGTAAATCCATGTTTAATTAATTTGTTGTACATTCGTTGTAGACAAACTTGTAAAACGTAATTGAATGACACATTTTTTCCCTCCCGCTCAGAGACTTGAGCTTTAACAGGCTGACCGGTGGCATTCCAGTGACATTTCAGAGTCTAAATAGCAGAAATGAGAGGTCCATAGACACCTCTGGCAGGAATGACACTACTTCCTTTATCTGTAAGTTTTAAAAAGGAATCGGTTATATATAAAAATATATTAGACATATCAAATACATATATATAAGTATATAGTAAAAATGCCATGAGGACTTAATAGTAATGACATCCAATGTGACAAGCTATATGATACATATTGATTGTCATATAAGAAAAATAAATTATCAATTAAATGTTAAAAAAATACAATTAATCTCATAGCAATTGTCGGTAGATTTCAAGCAAATATGATGAGTCAATACTTCTCTAATTAGAATTTTTTTTATAAAAAGTAAAAAATATATTAAAGTGAATTTGACATTATTAAGATGATGTGGCTTACTAAATATTATGTCATTACTATTAAAAATTTTACCGCATTTTTACTATATCAAAACTCTACATATATATATATATATATATGAAATCTTCATCATGCAACTTGACTTTTTCATGGAAACTAAATTGTATTACGTACTTACAATTTGGTGTTGCAAGGCAGGTAAAGTCCTTTGTAAAGCACCACGTGCTTGTCAAAAATTATTGTTTAGTCTTTCATCCATACATTCTATTAAGTAAGTACAACTCAACAGAAGAACTTGTAGGTTTCAAAAGATGAATAATTAAAATTTTAACCAGAATAACAAATATTAGATTTACAATTAGTTTTCAAAAAATGAGTAACTCGAGATTAAATTCCTGTTAAAAAATAATATTAATGATAATAATAATATCAAGATAGTTCTCAAGCCTAAGGAAAAGCTTCAGGTGCATGCATAAAACTAACTTACAAGTTCACTAATGAGCAATCAAATGAAAATGATCTTTATAAGATAGATCTGTAAAAACATATATATAATTTGTTATTCACTTTTCATAGAATGATTACATCAGTCTTAAAAATAAAGTTGTAACTTTTATACTAAGTAAGTTGTACAAAACTAAACTACAACCAAATTGAGAACAAGTTTAATATTTAAAGCAATATATATATATATATATATTAATCAATAGAATAATGAAGACCATTAATCAGTTTCTTTTTCCATTAGTAATCTAAGACCAGTTGACTTTAGAAAGTGAATTGTTGGTGAAGAATCTGCATCCATGTAAAAATATATGTATTATATAAATTACTCAAATAATCTCAAAAAAAAAAAAATTCCAAAACAAAACAAAAATAAAAACCTCAAAGTAAATGAATGTTTTATGAAAATTAAACATACTCTTGCTTTTGTGTTGAAGTTCTTAGAATTTCAAGTATCTCTGAAATTTCACAGGTCAAATTGTTGAAGCTTAGATACCTAAAAGAAGTAAAATATATTAATATTGTAGTATCCATTTGGTATTCTAGTAAGTATATAATATCAATTGTATTCTAAATATTTTGTTATTGACAGTGATTTAGATCACTTCTATTTAATCCAATATAATTTGGAATTGATCTACTAAGTGAGCAATTCCTTAGTATTCTGAGCCACAAAAATGAAATAATCAAAAATTTCATAAATTGGATTTTAAACTTTAAAAATCTTTTTTATTATAATAAAAAAAACTTACAAACCTAAAAGTTTGAAAATTTAAACTCGCAATCTTCTTGATTTAATAGTATTCTTCAAATCAAAGAAAGGCATATATTTTTTAGTGATTAGATATCCTCCTGATAAAAAAATAACCTCAAAGAAACGTAAGTCAACTAATTTAATATTGAAAAAGTAAAATTAAAATATCTATAATAATTTACTAGGTACATAATAGTGATAAAAAATACTCTCCCAATTGAACTTAGTTTGTCAAGAAAGATATGCAGGAAAGAATAAAGTCCTTCATAGATATTTTTTGCATGTCCCTTCAACCAAACAAAGATAAAATATTATTACATGCTAAATCTACTTCTAAAAGCAAACACTACGCCAAAAACCTTAATCGGCGACACTAAATGGGCGACGAAGCAAAAAATTTGCGTCGCGATAAACTAACGGCGACACAAACATAGTGCGTCGCCTTTATTTGAACAAAATAGCGACGCAGCCACGTCGCTAAAATGTGCTTGAAATCAGCTATTGCGACGCGCGATCGAAAACCGTCGCGAAAAATGTGGCGCGAAGCATTTTCAGAGACACAAATTCGGCAAGTGTCGCGAAAAATAAGCGCGCCAAATACATTTCACGACAGACATTCCGCAAGTGTCGCCGAAAATCTGCGCGCCAAATACATTTGCGACGGGCATTAGTAAAGCGTCGCGGAAAATATACGCGGCAATCACATTCAGCGACACCCATTGGAGCAGGCGTCGCAAAATAGTTGCGCGCCAACACCTACCACATACAATTATTTCACAATACCAAAATAATCAATTCACACCTACCATTCTCTATCTATAAATACGTATCAATATTATGAAAGAAAATCATCTATTACTGTAAAAGAAACAATCATCAGAAAAAAAAAA
>QANX01005737.1:0-37811 GCA_003254975.1 Ochetophila trinervis
AGAAAGAAAATTATATATGTATAAGATGAATCTAGAAAGGGTAACAAGAATGTAATAGCTTGAGCAAAAAGAGAAACTTTAAAAATAAAAGGTTAAAGTATGAACTTATTTAATAACAAACGTACAATTGGAAGAAGAAGAAAGAGCATCTCAACTTTACTTTCTTCCTTTTTTTTCTTTTATCTTTTTTTATCTTTTATATAGCTCACCATTACATGTGTATAGCTTTATTTTAAAACCTTATTTACTATATTTTTATGAGCTTTTAATGAACCTTTTTTAGCATTAACATTATTTGTTTCAATAACCAAAGAAAATATAAATTAAAATAAAAAATCCTTCCTTCAATACATAAATTAAGTTCATTGGAAATGCCATAGAAAATGTGTATAATATTCCTTCCTTCAGTATATATAGGATAAATAGTGGTTTTGAAATAAACGCTACTGGCTTTCGGCTTAACTGTTTGGCAACCTCTTTCAAATAAAAATGGTATCACTGCATTGAGTATTCACTAGAAGATGATTTTTTTTTCTTTAGAAGGAAACAGAATTTAGCGTTCCATGTACTCAAATATTTGTCAAATATGTTTAGATAAATTATCTTACGATAAATCAAAAGATAAATAAGCATTGAAAAGTTATGATAATTAATTTTATAATTTATACACGTTAAAACTAAAAGATAAATGTATTTTAATACTATATAGTTTTATAAATTTACACATTAGATTTTTAAATTTCAAATGTATCAAATTAAACTTCTAATTTACATTATATATCACATTAAACATTTAAATTTCAAATGTATCACATTAAACATTCAATTTATATTTTATACCATATTAAATTTTTAAATTTCAAGTGTACCATTAATCTTTTATTTTATATTTTATATCATAATAGGAGATATATAATGATAATTTAATATGGCTCAATTTAGTATGACATAAAATATAAATTAAAAAATTAAAGTGTTATAGTTGAAATTTAAAAGTTTAACACGACATAAAATATAAATTGAAAGTTTAATATGATATACTTAAAATTTAATATGATAATATAATATAAAATTTATCAAAGTTCTAAAATATATTTATTCTTAAAATTAACTATTCACTATTCAATAGATAAAATGATATTTGTCAAAGTACATAAAAGTGGCNATAATATCGTATCTAATATTTGTAAGATGTATAATTTTTTATGAGATTATTACTATATATTTATATATTTGTTGATTCATTTCTCTTACCCTCGATATATTTTCAAACTGAAGAGTATATGACATCTCTGAAATTAAAATACGAAAGAATGACTTTACTTTCAAACTAGTATTTCCTCATATTATGCAGTTGCCATAGTGCGCTAAGCTATCAAATAAATCCGTCAGCCAGCTCAATCTCTTTCCTTTCTCACAAAAAATTGGCAACTAAACGAAATTAATATATTTAGGATCCGTTTCATTATGTATTTATTTATTTTTAATTTTTTTTAATTTATGTTAAAAAAACAGTAATCAATTTTTATTTTCTTATATTAAAAAAATAAAAATTTGTTTGCTAATTTTATTTTTATTCTCACTAATTTTTACATGTTTTTAAAAAATTTTACAAATAAAATTTATACAAATTTATATTCATTTAATATCGAATACCGAAAAGCCAGGTAATGATTCTGGATTCTCTTGCCATTTTTTTTTTTGCGTCATAAATTATCTATTTACTTGATACTATCCAATTAACCCAAAATAAAGCAGGAGATTAATCAAAATGTGATAAAAACAGAGTAACTGAGGTTTTTAAAAAACTTGTGCATATTGGTTTTGCCAAGACCATGGAAATTTACCTAACAAAACTAACATTTCTGACTTGAAGATGTGATTTGGCCAACTCCTATAGCCAGAGAGAGAGAGACCACTAAACACCAAAACAAAACTTAAAAAGATAAAAAATTGTATATGCACATGCCAAACACAAGATTAAGCTCAAAGATCATATGTATATTTATATAATTATTATAAGTATTTCAAATTAATAGTTTAGAATATGATCACCTAATATGTCAAAACTTGGAGAAATAGGCATGACTTCAAATGTTACTCACTGTTTTGGGCTTGCTGTAAAGTCTTTGTATTATTAATCAACTTAATTACTTCAAGCTTGTGAAATTGACATGGAAATATTCATGGGGATAGCTCTTGTCATATTCATTTTCACAGCCAAATTCATATCCATGGCTTCATCGGCCACACCACGGCCGGTGACGTTTATTTTCGGCGGAAGTAGGAAACAACAATTTCCTACAGTATTCTCTTGCAAAGTTCAATTATCCATGGTATGGGATTGATTATGCCGGTGGCCAAGCAACCAGGAGGTTCACTAATGGCAGAACTATTGGTGATATTATATGTATGTACATTTTCATAATCCTATATCTTATAAACATTTTCTATTTCTTTTTTTTTCCTTTCAATTTTTTTTATTTATGTTAAAGTATATAATATAATTCTAAATCCACATCTCACAAATTCAAACTTATGAGATTAGCAATGAGATGTGGCTTAAGATAGTATCAGTGCTCATTCTTTATGAGTTTTCTCTGTAGATTTCTTCTGGTATTAGGTTATGGTTTAATACTCTAGAATTAAGAATTAAAGCAATATTTGATGAATGATCTTAATTTGCGTTTTAATTAATTGTTTCTTAATTTTGACTGTTTTTAGCTGCAAAGCTTGGAATTCCATCCCCACCGCCTTATCTTTCTCTGTCACCGAACGATGATGCATTGCTTAAAGGAGTTAACTATGCATCTGGTGGAGCAGGAATACTCAATGACACAGGATTATATTTTGTAATAAATTTTCATGCAATTTTTTTCTTAAATTTTTTTAATCAGGCTGTGTAAAAAATTTCTTGCACAAAAATTTAACTTTTGGTTTCCAATTTTTCTTTGTTAGAATATTAGATTGAGAGACTATCCTTGGCTGCAATCAAGCTCTGCAATGAAGCTATGTACTTCATTGGAATTGGTTAGTACCCAAAAAATTAATCACTATTTAAATTTAATTTTTTTTAAATCCTCATAAACAAAGGTTAATTACTAGAAATACTAATTAGGATATTAATTCAGTTCAATTTTTTTTAATTTAATTTGATTTTTTCAGGGAGCAATGACTATGTGAACAATTTCTTGCAACCATTTTTAGCAGATGGTCAGCAGTACACTCATGATGAGTTTGTTGAACTCTTAATCTCCACTTTACATCAACAACTTTTGGTAAAAAATTCTCCAATATGATTTATCTTCAATAGGAAAAGAAAATTAAGTTGGTAGAAGCAGCCCAGCCGTCTCTCACGTAGTCTTTGCTGACGATTTGATGATTTTTTGCTGAGACAATGAAAATAATGCAAAGCATGTTGCTGACTGTCTCTCCCAGTTTTGCACTTGTACTGGGCAGCATATTAGTGTCACCAAATCTAGTTGTATCTTTTCTGGTAATACCAAGCATTGCGTTTAAAGCTCAGATAATTTTTTTTGCTTAATATGAAGGAATTGCCCAAGGACACAGAGTACTTTGGTAACCCCCTACAGTGGATAAGAATAAAGCTGTGGCTTTCTCGGATTTATTATCTAAAATGGAAAAGAAACTGGAAGGGTGGAAAGCTAAATTATTGTCTAAAGCTGGAAGATGTACTCTCATAAAAGTATTTTTGAGTTCTATTCCAATCTATTCGATGTCAGCTTACAAAATGCCTATTTACTGGAATCGAAAAGTTGATAAGATGGCTAGGAAATTTTTCTGGATGGGAGGTTCTAAAAAGGACTGGTTTTGGTCCCCAATTTCATGAGACATGAGGTATCTAGAAATTTAGAAGGAATGGTGGACTCTCTTTTCCTTCCCAATGGAAGATGGAATACTAGGAAACTGGAAGATTTGTTTGATGACAACTCTGTGACAGATATTATTAATATTTTTTGGGTCGATTGCATGTGTCCTGATAAAGTTATATGGTTTGGTGAAAGGTCCGGCGATATTACGGTGAAATCAGCTTACAAATATACCATCTCTTTTGCTCCGGAGCCTCAGGAATGTTGGAAATTCATGTGGAAGAACTGCCTTCATGAAAGATCAAAACTATTTTTGGAAATGCCAAGTTGCAAAAGTTCTACGGTTCGCTTCTCCTTGGAGTATCCGGAGGGATTTCATGCAATCGGAAGACGTCTTGGACTTCCTCAATTGCATTAGATGCCCGGATAAATTCCTCCCGATCTCAGTGACAGAAAAAACCAATTTCTTTCGTTTTGCTACGGTCATTCTCGAGCACATTCGGAGTGTGCATAATGCTAAAATTCACGAGGGTAAAACTTTTTTATCTCTCCTCTAGTTTGCAGGCTATTCGAAATAGGTTTGACGAGTTTGGGAACCTTAATCCTATGTTGAGTGATAGAGTTGCAGCCAGGGGAATTGATCCTTCTAACTTCTCTAGGAGGATTCCTAACAACTACATTACCTTACACTGTGATGCTTCGGTTTCCAATGGTGCTGCCTGCATGGCTGCTGTGGCAAAAAATGCTGATGGTAAAATTGTGGCTGTCCGAGTTTCCAGGAAGACCATTAACATCCATCAAGCAGCGGAGGCTTTGGCTATCTTGAATGCGATTCAATGGGCGTTAGAGGAATGATGGACGATCTGCTACTGCAATTCCGATGACTAAACAGTCATCCAAAGCTTGATTGCAAAGAATCAGAATGCAGTCCACTGGTCTGCTCAAGGCTTTATTTGTAATATTATTAATCTCTCTCTGTCTTTGGATTGTATTTGTTTTTGTTGGACTCCTAGATGCAACAATAGAGTTGCTCATCTTGCTTGTAATTGGGGACTCAAACACTTGATTAGCGGCACTTTCCCCCTACTGATGTGCTCCCCTCTTTTATTGTTGCCGCTCAGAAATCTTCGGATGGATTTTGACCCCCTCTCTCTGTTCCTGGCAGTCCCTTTTGGTTTATAAAACCCCCATTTTAGCAAAAAGTAGGGAGATCTGATATTATCTTTTTTTTCTTTTATTTTTTCGATCTTTCTGTTCGTGTAGAATCTTCCAAGTGGATGAAAACTATTTGGAAACAAATTAAAATAATTTAAGGAACAAAAATTGGATGTGACATAAAATTCCAAATGAAACCACCTGGCTATGTGTGCAATACATCTTTGGTACATTCTCACAAATTTTCACAATAAAAAAAAAGGAGAAAGAAAAGTATTTATGTATAAGATGAATCTAGAAAGGGTAACAAGAAAGTAATAGCTTGAGCTAAAACGAAAAACTTTTCTTTTTTTAAAAATAAAAGGTTAAAGTATGAACTTAGTTAATAAGACACGTACACTTGGCAGAAGAAAAAAGAGCATCTCCACTTTACTTTTTCTTCTTTTCTTTTCTTTTTTTTTAATGTTTTATATGGCTTTAGCACCGTTACATGTGTATAGCTTTATTTTAAAACCTTATTTATTACTTTTTATATGAGCTTTTAATAAATTATTTTTTAGCATTAACATTATTTGTTTCAGTAACAAAAGAAAATAGAAATTAAAAAAGATTCCTTCCTTCAATACATATATTAAGTTCATTGGAATGCCGCAGAAAATGTGTTTAGTATTCCTTCCTTCAATATATATATAGAATAAATAGTGGTTTTGAAACAAACACTACCGGCTTTCGGCTTCGCAACCTCTTTCAAATAAAAATGGTATCGCTGCATTAAGTATTCACTAGCAGATGATGTTTTCTTTTTCTTTTTATGCTAATCCATAGGGACTCTACCACTCAATCTCCAAGAAAGTGACAATTTAGAAGGAAAAAGAATTTAGCGTTCAATGTACTCGAATATTTGACAAATATGTTTTGACTAAGTATCTTAAAATAAATCAAAAGATAAATAAGCATTGAAAAGTTATGATAATTAACTTCATAATTTATACACGTTAAATCTAACTATTCAATAGATAAAATGATATTTGTCAAATATCTTACTACATAAAAATGGCCTGTATAAATAGCAATCATTAAATGCGTCATATAATATATATATATATATATCAATAAATTCACAAATAAATATTGTAGAATCAATAATGGACGATGAATATTACCAATGCCATTAATAAAAACAAACAAAAGCGAACAAACAAAATATCAGCCAATATATATATTTATATAATTTTTTTTTATTATAAAATTTTTATTCAGATTCATATAGAACGACAATTATTTAATATTGGTCAAATATATAATTTTTAATGAAAAAATTACTATATATATATTTTTGTTGATTCATTTTCATTCCCTCAACTTATTTTCAAACTAATATTTGCTCATATTATGCAGTTGCCATAGTGCACTAAGCTATCAAATAAATCCATCAGCCAGCTATATCTCTATCCTTTCTCACAAAAATTTGGCAACTCAACGAAATTACTATATTTAGGATTTGTTATGTGACGGATTTAATTTTTATTTTTATTTTTTATCTTTTGTTTAAAAAAATTATTTAGTAATTTTTTTTCATTAATTTTTGAATTATTTTAAAAAAATTTCAACTAAAATTTACCCAAATTCATATTCAATTACATTGAAAATTCATTTTTTTCTATATAAAAATCTCAAATCCTAACGCCACCTAACGATTCTAGATCCTTGTGCCACCTTTTTTTTTGCATCATAAATTGTCTATTTACTTGATACTATCCAATTAACCCAAAATCAAGCAGGTGATTAATCAACATATGATAAAAACAGAGTAACTGAGATTTTTAAAAAACTTGTGCATATTGGTTTTGCCAAGACCATGGAAATTTACCTAACAAAACTAACATTTCTGACTTGAAGATATGAGTTGGCCAACTCCTATAGCCAGAGACAGAGAGCACTAACCACCAAAACAAAACTTAAAAAGTTAAAAAATTGTATATGCACATAACAAACACAAGATTAAGCTCAAAGATCATATGTATATTTATATAATTATTATAAGTATTTCAAATTAATAGTTTAGAATATGATCACCTAATATGTCAAAACTTGGAGAAATAGGCATGACTTCGAATGTTACTCACTGTTTTGGGCTTGCTATAAAGTCTTTGTATTATTAATCAACTTAATTACTTCAAGCTTGTGAAATTGACATGGAAATATTCATGGGGATAGCTCTTGCCACATTCATTTTCACAGCCAAATTCATAGCCATGGCTTCATCGGCCACACCGCGACCGGTGATGTTTATTTTCGGCGACTCCTTGACGGAAGTAGGAAACAACAATTTCCTACAGTATTCTCTTGCAAAGTCCAATTATCCATGGTATGGGATTGATTATGCCGGTGGCCAAGCAACCGGGAGGTTCACTAATGGCAGAACTATTGGTGATATTATATGTATGTACAATTTCATAATCCTATATCTTATAAACATTATATGTTTCTTTTTTTCCTTTCAATTTTTTCTTTTATGTTAAAGTATATAATTTAATTCCAAATCCACCTCTCACAAATTCAAACTTATGAGATTAGCAATGAGATGTGGCTTAAGATAGTATCAGAGCTCATTCTTTATGAGTTTTCTCTGTAGATTTTTTCTGGTATTAGGTTATGGTTTAATACTTTAGAATTAAGAATTAAAGCAATATTTGATGAATGATCTTAATTTGTGTTTTAATTAATTGTTTCTTAATTTTGACTGTTTTTAGCTGCAAAGCTTGGAATTCCATCCCAACCGCCTTATCTTTCTCTGTCACCAAACGATGATGCATTGCTTAAAGGAGTTAACTATGCATCTGGTGGAGCAGGAATACTCAATGACACAGGATTATATTTTGTAATAAATTATCTTGCAAATTTTTTTTTAAATTTTTTAATCAGGCTGTGTAAAAAATTTCTTGCACAAAAATTTAACTTTTGGTTTCCATTTTTTCTTTGTTATAATATTAGATTCAGAGACTATCCTTGGATGATCAGATACAGAACTTTAACAAAACAAAAGAAGCAATTGAGTCCAAAATTGGAGAACAGGCTGCAGTCAAGCTCTGCAATGAAGCTATGTACTTCATTGGAATTGGTTAGTACCCAAACAATTAATCACTATTTAAATTTAATTTTTTTAAAATCCTCATAAACAAAGGTTAATTACTAGAAATACTAATTAGGATATTAATTCAGTTCAATTTTTTTATTTAATTTTATTTTTTTCAGGGAGCAATGACTATGTGAACAATTTCTTGCAACCATTTTTAGCAGATGGTCAGCAGTACACTCATGATGAGTTTGTCAAACTCTTAATCTCCACTTTACATCAACAACTTTTGGTAAAAAATTCTCCAATATGATTTATCTTCAATAGGAAAAGAAAATTAAGGTTTTTTTTTTAAATTATGTGTGAATGTGCAGAGGCTGTACCAACTTGGTGCAAGAAAGATGGTGATCCATGGACTAGGTCCACTAGGGTGCATTCCTTCACAGAGGGTGAAATCAAAAGAAGGGCAATGCTTAAAACGAGTAAATGAATGGGTGCTAGAATTTAATACCAATGTTCAAAAGCTTATTTCCTCTCTCAATAAACAACTCCCCAAATCTGCTCTTTTATTTGCTGATACATATCCTGCTGTTTCTGATTTGATCACCAACCCTACTGCCTATGGTACTCTCTCATTCTCTCTCTATTATTTGTATATATAGAGACTCGATTTCTTACTAGGTTGATCATATAGTTTATATAGCATACTCTCATTTAGAATCCTAAACAAATTAAAAATCCTAGATCAATTTATAACAGATAATAAATGACTTATTACTGAAAATAAGTAACTTATTATCGATTTTTGTCGATAATTAATAAAAATAATTTCTATTTATATATGTGTATTGGAAAATGAAAACCATGTTAAGAATGTATTGTTACTTGTTATGTGTACGGTTTTTAACATTCAAGGAGAAACATGTTTCTCAACATGTCAAAAATCACATATTTAAAAGTTTGATTAACTAAATTGTTTTATGTGTGTGAGATCAGGTTTTAAGGTTTCAAATACATCATGTTGCAACGTAGACACAAGCCTTGGAGGGCTATGCTTGCCCAATTCAAAACTATGCAGCAACCGCAGAGATTATGTATTTTGGGATGCATTCCACCCCTCTGATGCAGCCAATGAAGTGCTTGCTGATAAGCTTTTCTCCACCCTTTTTTCTGCTGCTCCTCCTTCCCTTGCTCCTACCCCTTCACAGTAATTATATACATTATACATATACATATACATATACATATACATATATGTATACCTCCATATGTATGTGCAATTAAGTCTAAGCAATATATAATAATAATAATAAAAAAATGGCTTAGTCTAAGCAATCTATATGTGGGACAAAACTAGTTTGTTTTTATTATTAATGAATAAAAAAGTTGAAGAGTAAAAGTTATTGAGCCCCTCAACTTTGAGTGGTGAATCCATCATCGGCCACATAATTTGCATATATTTATGTTTATAGTTTTGTAAATATGATTGAGCTTACATATGAAACTAATTAATTTTTTATTTAAATTAATTTATCATACTATGGTGGCAAGTCCATGTAGCTGGCTCAACTTTATAATCTCAATTTAACATCTGGTTAAAAAAAATCAGGAAAAAAAAAATTACATTGTTTTATCCATGCTCATATAAGAAGGTGTGCAATGTTTGTCAACAGCCCCACTCCTCATGGCATCCTTAAAGGTAGTGTTTGGCAGCACCCTCTTTGCTGCTTCCAAGTTGTGCCAAACAATATAATAAAAAAATAAAAATAAATTACACCTTATAACTCATAAAATTTACGGCATATTTGCATATACAATTTTTGAAGTTTAATAAAATTACATTTAGATCTTTCAGGTTAAAAAATAACAGAAACTACATTTGCTGTTAGTAACCATCTAAAAAAAGCATTTTCTCTCCTACATAGCCTATAAAAATATTATATTATCTTCAGCTCATTCTGCTCTCTTCTCATCTATTTAATCAATTTAATTTAAACTTTAATAATTAATTTTTAATTTATAATCATAAATCTTAAACTAATTTTTTTTTCTCATTCTCTACATAATTTTAATAAATTTTAGTTTATAATTTAATAATTAATAAAATTTTAATAAATTTAATTTAAAATTTGAAACTAAAATTCTCTCTCTCTCTCTCTCCCTCTCTCTCTCTCTCTCACCCATCTCTCTCCATCACCAACTCCTACCAAAACCACCATAACCAAATAAAAATAGAACTAATTTCTCCAAATAAAAATAGTGTTTGATATAATTTATTTCTAAATTTCTCACTCAAGCATTTCATCAAACAATCTCCATGCATTTACCACGCCCCTCTCTCTCCATCACAAACTCCTACCAAAACTACCATGACCAAACCTCCAGAACCTGAAATGCCCAATGGATTTAAAAAAAAAAAAAAAACCCAATGTGAACACAACAGCCCATCAAATGGAAAAAAAATCCACAAGAAAAATTTGTGGGAGAGTGTGGACGTAGGTAGGAGAGGCAATCGGGTGGCCATCTTTTTTTTTTTTTTTTTCTCCCTTTGGGTCTTGCGTTTTTACTTTGTAATTAAAGTTGGGACTTTTTTTTCCTAATTGATTTTGATTTTGATTTTGATTTTGGGGCAGTTTTTTGGGTATTGATATTGGAAGAGATATCTATATGGAGAAGTTGAGGCTTTGAAGAAAGTGTGAATGGAGATTTGAACGGCGCAGAGAGAAAAATAAAAAAAATTGATGAGTTAAAATATTGAAAGAGATAGAGAGAGCGAGAGAGACAGCAAGGGGAGAGAGACAGAGCGGAGCGGAGAGATAGAAGAGAAAAAATTATATTTAAAACATTTTTTTTTATATATTTATTAGAGAAACATGGGAAGGGTAATAGAAGAGCATAATAAAGTGAGAGGAGATAAAAAAGAGGAGAGAAGAGAGAGAAGAGAGCTGAAAATATTTTTCAGAAATACCCACAGTTTTACTTTTGTTTTTTTATAATTAGATAGATATATATAGATCATTACTTTAGTAGTAGTTCACGTTGAAAATCTATATTAATGATTTTTTTTTTCTGTGTAATAATAGTAAAAATAATTACTTAAATTCAAATAGAATTATTAAAATTTAAATTTTAAGTTTTATATTTACATACTACATTTTCAAGTGCTATAATTAACTGATGTTGACTAACGGTAGGGATGATTTTTGACATTTCTCTACTCAGAAAGATCCGAATATAATTTTACTAAATTTTAGAGGTGGTATATGCAATGTGCCTTAGAATTTATCTCCATGTCCAAACATCACCCGTACTTAAATGGATCTCCGATGGGTATTGGACCACAAATTAACCATATGCTTGGCCCAACATGATTCTTTTCCCAAACAGCCCAAAAGGCTTAGACGGTGTAAAATCGCAATTATATAGAAAACAGTGGTCAAAAAATTAAGTTATAACACCAAACCCTAGTCTCCTAATTCCAATCTATATTTAACCCAACAATTGCCTCTCTTCATATTCGGCATCTATATTTTCCCTTCTTCTTTTTTCATGTTAATTTTTGTTTTTCTCTGTGAACCATTTTTGCTATTTTATTGTTTTTCTCGTTTTTTAATATGTAGAGAATTCAGAACCTGCATCTGCTTATGAATCTCTATGCTATTAAAAAAATAAAGGCATAGGGATTACGAAGCGATGCGAAATCAAATCCATTTTATAGTACCTATGGACAGGTAGAGTCAAATCTTCAGGTTGATTCTTGCCTTTTCTCGTAGGTTCGACATTTTCTCATCTCCCAAACAAATGCGCTTTTTAAAGTTTTCGTCGTAGGTTGTATATTTTCTCATCTCGCAAACACACCTTTTTACAATTCATTGCTTTTTTTACTATTATTATTATTATTTGGCATAGACGAATGTGGGTGCTCGATGATGATTGATTATATGCTTTAACCACACCGAATTGAGAAATGGAGGGTTGGGTTTTGATACTTTGAAGGGCTTAAGCTATGGAAGGTGTACTTGTACTGTGCTTGTGATTGTCTGATGATTCTTTTGTCTAGGAGTGGAGGTTTTTTTTTTTTTTTTATTATTAATTGCCTCCACTTTTAGCTGATAGAGGAAGACATTTTCAAGCGCTTTTCAAGTTTTGGATTTTCCTTTCCTTTGTTGGCTTAGGTTATATAAGAGGGTCACACTCAGCCTTCTGTTTCTCTCATGTGGAAAAACTTTGGCCCTTAATCTGAGAGCTCAACAACCCCACCAAATGAATAAGCTTTTTCATGTTCGTTATGAACGAAATTGAATATGAAAATCGAAATTTATGAAAAAAATTATTATTTTTATAATTAATTATTTATTTTTTTAATGTTTAATCCTATGAAATACCCAATTTATATTTGTATTCATAACTTCAATGGAGCCATAATGGGGTAGATGATTGGATTTATATGATGTTTGAATCTTAGCTTGATTGGTGGTTTCGAAATTGAATAACAAAAAAAAGTAAATCTTAAAACAAAAATAAAGAATCAAAAAAACGAAAAGGGTTAAAGAAATGGAGGTAACAAAGAATATCAAGATAGTGAGGAGACGATAATTTGCTACTTTGCTAAACAATTTTTTTATGATATTGTGGTATTTAAGTATTTATATTGTTAAAAAAAATGTTATTTTTGTTCCACTACAGTGCGAAAGCCAAGGACAGTTAACAATTGTAATTAACTACTTGAACAAAAATAGGCTACTTGAGAAGTTCAAGAGCAGCATTTATTTGGGTTGGGATGGAATTTTCAAAGGCTTGAGAAGTTCAAGAGCAGCATTTGTTTGGGTTGGGATGGAATTTTCAAAGGCAGATCAAAGATTTTTTACTTTCATTTCCTTTTTATTGGTCTTCGCCAATCTTAGGAAGTTTGTTTATGTTTTAAAGGTGCAATTTTTACTACGTTTCTCCAATAATCCGAACAATTAAACGTGAAAAAAAAAAATCAATAAAAAAAAAAATCTGAAATTCCAACTTCAAACAATTGTAATTAAAATAGTTAAAAGCATTCCAGGTCTTTCAACTTGTTTTGTACAAAACTGAATTTGACCAATTCCCTAAAACTACCTGGTCACTATTTCAATTCCTTCTCTGAGGAAAAAAAAGAAGACATGATACAATGATGATGATCACCATCCCAAAATTTTGGATCAGACTAAAAAAATCATCACCCTATAAGAAAACTCCACTGCACAAGAGAATCCCAATAACTATCACAATGTTTGTGAAAACAGCGCTGTATAAGTTGCATGCAGAAGAATCAACACTCGTAGAATTCATTGATGGAGCTCTAAGATTTGCCAAGGATCCATTTCTGCCAACACTGCATTATTGACAAACCAATTCAAAAATAAACAAATAAATAATCCAAAAACTTTGTAACTTCCATTTCTGCCAACACTGAATCATGTTATCAAAGAATTTTTTGAAGTACTAAAAGGGTTGCAAGAAAAATATATACCTTCCTGAAAATGTGCATGAACCATGACCTGCACCAAATGCATAACCAAAAAGAGTTACAACTCACAGCAAATGAGCACAAAAATGAAAGTGTTTCAAAATGAAAACAGGGATGATCTTACTTGGATCTGATGTAGTAATTGTTGCGACGCCATTGAAGTTGCAAGCTTCGGAAGCCTCCCCCATCTGATGATAGTAAGCATCGAAAGCGTATGTTGCATGTGCAGCCACATTGTCTGGTTCATAGCATGGCTTTCCTTGCAATATAGGTGAGCAATCCACCTTCCCAGGTCCACAAGCCCAGTCAAGTGCAGCCTGAAGCATCTTCGGATCAGAACCCTCCTTTGCAGCACAATAAGTTTGGTTTGTAGTATCATTTGCCAACACCATTCCCGACCCTGTCAAACGCATAATGTATATAGGATCACCATTTTCATCAAACAATCCCCAGTTCTTTTCCGAGATGGGTCCAGATTTCATATCCTCGTTGTAGAGTTCATAAATGAGAGTGCTAACAACAATTCCGGGACGTTTAGGAGTCCCGGTTTTGTTCAATACATGCCTTATCAAATTGCTGTTGTAAGTGTTGGCATTTTCTAAGGTTGCATCTGGCTCGTTAGAACCGCCTTTGGAAGGCCAGCCTGATTCTGTAACAAGTACTGGAATGTTAGTGAAGTTAAGTGAAGCCATGGCACTGTATGCTGCATCAACCATTGCATCAAACACATTTGTGTAATGGAGAAGGGTGTTGGAATCAACGGCTTCTTTGTTGGGCGGTAGAGGCTTAAATAGCGCATAATCTAAGGGAATGACACCGTTTGCTTGCATATAGTCATAGTAAGGATAAATATTGAGCATGAGAAATGACCCTGTGGACTGCAAGAACTTCAGCATTGGTACCATAACTGGATCCCAAGATGTGTTGAAGAAGGCTTGGGAAGGTGGGAACGAATCGAGGATGATAGACGAAGAAAGAGGTGTCGAGATTTTGATTTGGCGGTCGAGATTCGATGCAACGAGGGCTGATTGGATGTACTTGAAGGCATTGACAAGGACTTTAGCAGCATTTGGAAGGGCAGTGAAAACCTCAGAGCCAACACAAATGGCTGTTATGTTGGTAGCAGGGTAATGAGCAACAACATTCTGAGACACCCAATTAGCAGCTGTCGAATTCGACTGCCCGATTCCTAGGAGCTGTTCGTTGGGGACGGTTATGATGACTTCAATGCCTGTGTTTGCAAGTGCAACAAGCATACCACGGTCGGAATCATAGAGCCGAACATGTCGGATTTGCTGCGCTTTGAGGAGGGCTACTACTTGTGTAGGATGAGGCATATCAGAGAGCTCTGTTCCAATATTTACACCGATGAATGCTTCTACAAAGAAAGCAAATCAAAACCAGCATGAATCTCATTGTTTTTTAAGACTGAGAAAGGATTTAAATTGTTTTGATCTTATCAGTATTTGTGTTTTTATCAATGAAAAAAATAGTATCTATCAGTACTATATTAACATACATAGTAAAATTAAAAATGCTATTTGTCTGAGCTAAATTTAGACAATTTTTATTATAAAGGTTGATAAATTAAAAAGTGAGTAAATTTTACCAAGTCTGCACATAATTCCATGGAATATGCATGGAACCCCAATATAAAATTGGGGGAAAACAGAAGGCAAGCAAAGCAGCAAGGTATGTTCCATATCTACCATTAAGTATTTTTAAGTCCTAATCAGAAGAGCACAAAACCCTGTTGCTTTTGACCATTTGCACTACCAAGGCAAAGGATATGGTGCTAGCTACTAATCCATTAGCTGGAAGCCATTGTTAAGGGCCCTTTCTTATTTATTATATTAAAAAGAAAGAGGGACAGGGGAGAACTTATATAGGAATATGGTCCAGTGTTGATTTTCTATCCTTAAAAAAAGAAAAAGAAAAAAAAAAGAGTAAAAAGAAATAAATTTTTTATTTCAAAAATAATAATTATCAAAGAAGAACTGAACTCTTCTTCTTGCATTTAAAGCTCCCAACTCCCTTATGCCCCTCTCCTTCTTTATAGTGCAATTTAATATCTGACCTACTCAAAAAACCTCATGGAAAAATGAAGCACAGCTAACCCAATATAGAAAAACACACAAAAAAGCAAACAAAAAGACATGCAATCTCTCCCTGCACTGAAAAACCAGGAGAGAGTTAATAAATTCTTTTTTATTTTTAGTTTGTGTTCAATGACCAGAAAGAAAAAATGGCTTTCATATGTCTTCCAAATTTCATCAAAAGGGATGTGAAATTACCAGCCTTTGAAAGAATAACAGATAAATAAATGTTGACAATATGTATATATGAAGGGGAAAACAAAAATGTGGGAGTAGCTAAAACTCATCTACACTGCATACTTAAAAACCCAACATTCAAAAAGAAAGAGCAAAGAAACAACATTTGCAGAAGAAATGAATACCACTAACCTTCATCAGCTCTAGCAGCTGAAGCAGCTGCTAAAAGCATAAGAAGAAGCAGAACAGCCATAGATTCAAACCCTCCCCCAAAAACCCACACAAGAGAATCTTAAACCAAAAATAACCCCAACAATGAAGAGTAAGAGAGAGAGAGATTGAGAAGAGAATGAGTGCTGTGATGGAAACATAAAATACCAAAGTCAAGAAAGAAAGTTAAGTACGTAGCTTGGAGAGAGAGAGAGAGAGAGGGAGTGGTGCCCACAAATCACGTGTAAAGATTGTCAGGAAAATCAGACGGCTAAGGAATCACCTCGCAGCAACCAAAGCAGAGCTAAGCTACCTTTTTGTTTGTATGATAGCCGTTATGGGTTTAGTATATATATATAAATTTTTAGAATAAATCCATTTTAATAGTTGGTAATTTTATAAATTTGTATATTATATTTTTAAATTTTAAATATATTATATAAAGTTTTTAATTTATATTTTATATCATGTTAAATTTTAAATAAATAATGTTAATTTTTTTGTATCAGAAATATATAAATTATAACTTGAATATTAACTCTGTACGATATGAGTGTTGCTGAAATTTATTTATCCATTGCTATTTTTAAACTTTTGGTGGTTTTAGAGTATAATAGATATAAATAAAAATTTTAATATGCAAGTTTATCAAATTATAAAATACTAAAATTTATAAAAAGATCTAATGTAATACAAAATATAAATTAAAAATTTAATGTGATATATTTAAAATTAAAAAATCTAATATGTAAAGTTTATCAAACTATATGGTAATAAATTTGTTTTTATTTTGCAATGCACAAGAATATTATTTATAATCACTAAAGTGATATTTACATGCTTACTATTAGATAATTTATATATTTTATTAAAATTTTAATATTAAAAAAATTAAAATTTATTACATAAACTTTATACTGCCAATGGTGATTAAAACTCAATACAAAAGATAATAAATTAATAATGTATATATTTACATATATATATATATGTAGATCTTGGTGATTCTATAATTATATGTAAATAAATGTGTGTTTTGCATTAGTGGGAAGTGGGACATTCATTTTCTGTGCTTTTGACGAGGATAGAGTGGGACCAGGTGTTTTATGCAAACAAACAAACGACACCATCACTGGGAAGTGGGAACTGGATACTGTGAAGCCTCAACGGTCATATTTGGTGTCCTTTTATTCAATTTTTGTCTTTCCTTCTTAGTTTTTTTAATACTAGTTTTGTTTTTCTTCACTGTTTCAGTCCCATCAGCCTTTACTTTTTTAATTGATAAGCATTTTGATTATTGGTTAATCAAACCCACAATTATGTTGATAATAATCAAAGGAAATTTTTTTTGGGATAACCTATTACTAAAACCACTATTTTCTCATATAATTCTAAATTTGAATCGTTTCATCAAAAAATTCTAAATTTGAATCTTACTTTTAATATAACAAAAAAAAAAAAAAACCCCTTTATTATAGTCAAAGTACAAAAGTTTATCATAGCTATGGCTCAACTTCTCTAATTAAATTTGACTGTTTTCTTCAAAAAATAAAATTGACCGTTAGGTAATAATTGGGAAGAAATATAGCCATTAATTTCTTTTAAAAAAAGTTAGGATACCAAATATTTACCAAACGAATGGACTGGTATCTCAATGTAAGATTAAAACTAATAGAGATGATTAATTGTATGATTAAAAACTGATATAGATTATTGACAATGTAAGAATTACCTTAACATTTGGTAACCCAAACATTTGCTATTCCAAGCATTTTCCTAAAATAAAAATGGAAAATCAAAACCTTTGAACTAGTATTTCATCTACAATTAGCTCGCACAGAATATTCTTTGGAGATACTGCTAAAGTTTCAATTAGTTTTGGGATCAATATATATATATATATATATATATATATATATATTCTTTTTTTTGCGGCCAATATTTCTTGACAGTTGTATATAAATAATTTGTATTGCTGACTATAGCATTGAAATGATATAAGATTAGATGGGGAAAAAAGATTGGTTGGGTTTCACCATAGTTTAACCCTCAAATAAATGACTCATAATTTTAATGCAATATGTGAAACATGCTAAAGAATAGTATGTAGTTTCATTCTTCAACAAGCTCAAAAAAAAAGGAAGAATATGTTGTAGCTAAAGAGTCAATTTTTTGTAGTTAAAAGGATATTAGTTACAAAATTTAGTTGTTTTTAGACTACCAATGAGGTTATTGGTAGTTCATCCAAGAATAAAATGAAGATCTAGGTTGGGGAATATATGCACATCAATTAATAGAGAGGATTAATATTGCAAAACCATTACATATAACTAACAAAATTATCAACAACAAAAAAGTTACATATGACTAAAGGAAAGAAAAAATAGAAATATTATTAAATAAATAAAAAATTGAGAAAAGAGGAGAGTGGGGAGCATAAGTAGGAGTCATGGATCCTGCTGTGACAGGCCCATTTGGATAATCCAGTGTGGCATCAGTCCAATATAGCTTGGACCTAACAGATACTGACTTATACACTCCAAGGTTCAAACTTTTCAATACAAAATTAATTTTACATATAAAGCATGCATGAAAGACAAATATAGTCTTCCATCATACAATAAATATTATAATTTATGAGTGAAATAGTGATGTGGCATTGAAAGCATTTATATATATATAATTAAATAATAATGTAATATGGTCTTTTGTGATTATAAGAAAGAAAAGAGAAACATATCAAAGTAATTTAAATCATCATTGCAACATGACCAAAATCAGCTGCAGCTTCATCAAAAGATACAGATCAGCAATCAAACCAAGTCCATTTATATACCACAAGTTTCTTAACAAATTGAAAGACAACATAGCTCTTATGAATTCAAGATTCTAAAACACTTGGATTTGAGGAAGCAAATGCAAGAAGCTCAGTATCTTTTTCAAAAAACGTCATTTCTTCTTCATTCAGAGTCACCCAAGCCTCTATCCCATCACCCCCTCTAGTGTCTGTGAGCAAGAAAAAATTGTTTTTTATTGTACCAGAATTATTCACCCAAATTGGCTTCCCCCAACCAAAATCAGCAACACCATACAATTGAAACTTGCACCAACTGCTACAAAAATAAAGCTTCATTTCATCATCTACACCACCACCATTTTTGCTTTCTCTCCCTTTTCTATATCCATCAACCATCTCAAGCAATTCATCACCTCCAAGCATTTTTCCTATTTTCTCACCCAATTCCACATTTCCTTTCCTTAGTTGACCCACCAAATCTTGAAGCTCCATTTTGCTCTCCTCTACCACTGTAGCAAAGTGTTGCACAAGATTCCCCATCGTGTTTCCTAAGAAGGGTTCTCGAACTTTGGTTCTTACATTTGCAAGCTGAATCATTATAGAATATTTAATGTTTGATTTTTCAGTGTCCGAATAAATCTTTGATATTTCTGGAATATTAAATTTTTCAGATACAGCCATGTGGATCTCATATATTATTTTAGTGTTTAGCAACCTCCACGCATTCATGAAACATCTCCAAATGAGAGATGTGATAGCTTCAACGCGGCTAGGCCTTTCAACCAATGGACTCATAGCTTTTGCCCTAAGGGCTTCAATCTTTGGTCCATAAAAAACATACCTCTTTGTAACACATGGCTTTGTTGTCCCTTTGAACATCATGGCAGGAGGCTGCAAGGAAGAGAGATGGTCCCTTGGGGGAAAATAGGAAGATGCATTGAAATTCACAATTGGAAGCTGTTGTTGTGTAATTTCATGAGCTTGGGCTTGATCACCAAAAGAAGCATTAATGGCTGCCCAAACCCTAATGAATGTGCTCATGGTTGATGCATCTGCCACTTTATGTGACATGCACAAACCTATTGCTATTCCACCACACTCAAAGAAACTGAGTTGGACTTGAAGGAGAGACATTATAGCTTCTTTGGAAGATTGAGGTTCAATTGGAAGGAACTTTTTTAGCACCTGAAAATTAGGTTCTTCAAGAAAGCTCGAAAGAGGGCTATGGATTCGAACTTCCATGTATTTGGCTCCATTGTCATCATCACCATCATCATCATCGCATTCGATGAAGTTGTTAGCTTTGATTCTTCCAGTAAATGGGTAGAAGTGGTGAGTTAAGGCTTCTGACAAGGATTTCTTAAGCTGCTTGCTTATTTGGTCACCATTTTTGATGTTGTTCTTTGGGTAGAAAAGAACCATGGGGATGTAAGATGGAGAAGCAAGCTGATCCCAAAAGGAGAGGTTTATGGTTTTGGGGTTATTAGGAATTGGAGAGGATGGTTTTATGGTTTCTCTTCTAATCATCTCAGTCTTTATGTCCCTCGCCATTTTTCTTCAATCTAATGGTAGCAAATACAAAGCTTTAGAGTTGCAGAAATATGATTCTTATTGCTTAGTGTTTGTGTAATTAACGTGTATATATATATATATATATAGTGAGATTCAAATCTAATCTTAAATTATAATTTTTAATTTTTCAATCTAAATGATAGCTTTGGAGTAGCGTGGAAATCTGCAATTTGTCCAAGCGTGATGAACCAAAAGATAAGAGAGAGCTTCGAATTTTATTTTATTTTTCCAATTTTTTTTTTATTTTCCTATTCATGATGGTAGCTAGTCGATTCCTTTATAGATGAGGATAAAAGTAAAAAAACAAAATTCCTAATATTGAAAAAAAAAAATGTAGCAAATAATTTCATTGTTATTTAATATTATCTTAGGCATCGTTGTGTCAAATATTTAAACCGTGTAGGGAAAGTAATGTATTATTTTAGTAACTGTGTTAGCTCAACAATAGCATTGGCCATCACTTTTTGATGGAAGCTTTAGCAATATTGTATGTAATATTATCAAATCAATTTGACAAGTACAGTGTTAATAATTAGTCACCATTTGAATCAGATGAATAATTGAGATTTTTTCAATTAAGTATAATAATTAAAGTTGGTTTTGAATGATTCAATTAATTAAATTAATGTTGCAAATATATATTAAATAGCATTAGTCAACAATAGAATTAGTCATCACTTTTTGATGGAAGCTTAAGCAATATTTGTAAGTAATACATCAAATCAGTTTGATAAGTGCATTTTTAGGACGGTGAAGATCGACGAAGAATATCTTATAGGATAATGTTAATATTTAGTCACCATTTTAATCAGATAATTAATTGAGACTTTTTTAATTAATTATAATAATCAAAGTTGACTTTAAATGATTCAATTAATAAAATTAATGTTGCAAAAAAAATGTAACAGAATTTATGCAAATATATATATATAAATATTCATGATATTAACCTTAATTACTAAACAAAGTTCTATCATGATATTCATGGTCTAACGGTGTTTATATTTCTAGAAATATATATATATATATATATATATATATAAACTTCTTGTCAGAATTGTTTATTATAAGTGTTAAATTGTCACAACAAATAAAAAATAAAAACTACATTTTTCACTTTAATTTCGAAATTGAAAAAAAGTCTTCACATTGCTTTCCAAGTTTTTCTTTTTTCTATCAAGTTTAGTCCACTTCAAATACAGATAATTTTTTTTTTATTAAATTTGTAATATTTAAAAGTGATGCTACAATATTAAATTTATTAACCAATATTTTTTATCTAATAATAATGTATCAGTTTAGTATAGTAAATAAATTAATAATTTTTTACAATTATAAAAATAAATTTAATTAAATAATATCACATTATTATATATTAAAATTTTAATTTATAAAATTTAATCATTTATAATTATTCTTCCTCGAAATTTAATTTTATTATTCTATGGAAAAATTTAGTTGAGTGGATTTATTAAAGATAAGTGGTATAAAGACAGTCTTCTGCAATTTTTATTTTATTTTTTTAAGGAAAAGAAAAGCAGACAGTCCTTGAATTTTGTATTTTATCCAAAAATTTTAAACCCTAAACTATTTGCGAATTTATTGGGCATATAATTAGCAAAAAGAAAAATAAATAAAAAAATAAAAGGAAATTCATTTCGAATCTAATAAGCAGTTGAAGCTTCTTCAAGCACCGGCAATAACAATCCATTCTTCAGCCGGCTAGACTATCAGTGTAAGTTAATCTCTCTCTCCCCCCTTGCTATAGAAACTATCTTCGCCGTTTTTCTCGCTGATTGATTTCTCATGGAATTTCTCAAATTTTTCCCAAAATTTCACCGAACTCTACAATTTTTTCCGAAAAGTTTCAGATTTAAACTGATATTTCAGATACCCAGAAAGGTATTTCCTCTTACCCTTTGTCAATTTCGGCAAAATCGTGAAACTTATGATAGCAAAGGCATGAACTTGGAAGTTTACAGCGGGAATGGGTAATGAGAATTTTTAAGAAAGACAGTTTGTTTGAAAATTGCTGAACAGAAGCTTGAGGGGCAACTGATTTATTTTATTTTATATTTAAATATGTATATATGTAAATTTTCACTTTTTACTTATTTATGATTTCTTTTATTTTTTTCATCTTCTTAATAGAATATGCATGTTATGCAGAGCTTTTGCCTCTGCTTGCTGTGCCGGGGAAGAAGGAAATGTACCATTGGCACAACAACAGAATCATGAATGTTAACTTTAAGTAGTAGTGTTATGGAGGAATTATTCAGTTGATCAGTGTTTAGATGATTGAAAACAATGTTTGGGCATGTTTGTAGATTGTGACTTCCATGTGAGTAGAGTAAATATGGGTGACCGTTCAGGGCAGATTATGCGTATTGACTCTGATGATGATGTTGCTCTTCCTCAAGAAGAGAAGTTTGATGCCAATGTTTTGTCTTTGCCCCTAAATCCGGAAATGCCAGAGGTTCTTGAGGATGTAAAAGTTGAAAATCCTGACAACTCGTTGTGTTCAATTGGAGATGGTGGTGTGAATAGCTTTTCTGGTGCTAATTTGCCAGGGTTTAAGTCTGATCAGTTAGATGATGGCGACGATGATGATGGTTTTTTGGACCACATCGTACTGAAAGAGCGGCAAAGGATGCTTCTGTTATCAAGGTGCCATTTTTGTCTTTCATGATTTATGTAGCTGTTTTCATGATCTAAATTCTAAAATTGTGTTGCTACGCATGTCTTATCTGCTGCAGTTTTTCATTTAAAATGCATGTCCTTCTGCATCCTCCCATATGCAGGCTTATATTTCTTCTATGTAACTAATACTATTGGAAAGATATATAGAATTTTACAAGATTGGAAAGGGAATTTTTTTTTTTTCAATAAGATTTATAAGTATACATACGAGAAAGAAGATGAGAAATTATCTATCATTTATCAAAAGTTGAAGAAGAAAACCAAATTTCAAAACATTCTTCCTATTCACATTTATCATAAATGTAGGTATCTTCTTAAATTCGATACAGGTTGATGCCCATAAGCAACGTAGGAAACCCAAAACTTAATGTATCATGTACTAGTAGCATAACTTCAAACTATTCTTCAAAATATCCTTTCATTTTGTTTCGTTCAAATTGTCTGGCAAAGCCAGAATTGACACTTAAAAAATAGTTGAAATCATAACAAGACTGAGGGGACACTCAAGAAAAATAAGCCTCTTTCACCTATCAACACCACAGAAGAGAAGCCACACTAAAATGAAGGAATAAGAATTTACTAGACTCTCCACTCTTCTTGCACATTACTCATCATTCTGGAGAAAAATAAATATTGGATTTTATGTTTTTCAGTGTGTCCAATTTATATAACTTGCATTAAGGCAAGCAAACCTTTGAATCTTAATTTTGAAATTTTATTTTCCAGGAAACATTTGGGGTTAAAAAAACCTGTTCTCGAGGTAATGTGCTCTCCTTTTATTTCTATAAAATTTCTCTAAAGAAACATCTTTTATTTCTTAATTAAGATCGTTATCACTCAGGTATGCAGCATGCTAGATCAAATTTTTTGGGCTTTAGAATTGGGTTGCTTTCCTTTTGGTAAATTTATAAGTGTTGTTTACATGTGTCTATGTCAACTTTGTGGAAAAAACTGGGTGTATACCATTAGTTGTATGACTTTGTCTCTAGTTAATAAGTTGCTTCTAACTTTGTGTTACACAGGGTAGCTCTGTAGCATTGTTGGAAAGCCTTTCACAAGAGCATGCAAATAAAGGAAATGAAGAAAATAATAATGTTGATGGAGAATCATTGTTGGCTAAAGGTCGGTTTTATAATATTCCTGAGAGAAATACTCTTGTTTTTTTCGTAAATATTCATTATATAATCTGCCAATGGTATTATTGTTGGTTTCTCTTCTACCATTGATCAATACATCCTTAAATATATGATAGTGATATTCCAGATTATGATAAGATATACTCATTGAAGAGAAAGGACATAGAGTTAAATTCTTGTGAGAGGCTGCATAATGGGCCAATGTGCTCAAATACCTGTGGTTCATCTTTGTCAACCAATTTCAAAATCAAAGATGAACCTTCTGATGATAGTAACTTTCACAACTTAGAGAGGGATGCCAGGAGTAACTTTTCCATTAGCATACTGCCTTCAAAGAGTGAACCAGAGATCTCCAATGAAATTGATGAAGATGAGGTGGATCATATGTGTCTGGGAGATCGAATAAAGCTGCTCAGGTCAAGAGATGATTTCAAACTAAATATGCCCAGGGACTTTGATTGCTTGAAGAAATTTGTGCCTTCTGTCACTGACAGTAGCAGTGTTGTCTTGGAATCTGCTAAAGCGACAAACTTTGGTCGTCCACGGAAAAGGAAGAAGACTGCCACGTACAATTATTTTTGTAATATATTTGTCTTATTGTATGTTTTTTCTCTCCAATAGGATTTATGGTCTCTAGGTCAAATTAATTTCAGGGATTCAATTGAAACAGCTCTGGAGGAAGATGCTCCTGGACTCCTGCAGGTACTCTCAGATTGTTTCTGTTAAACTTCTTGTATATATGGATCAAGATACATCCAAATGTGAATTACCAGGTCTTAGTTGACAAAGGAGTATCAGTTGATGAGATGAAGCTCTATGGGGAGATGGAGAGTGATGAAGCTATAGATGAGTCTTCTAGTGAAGACAGTTTTACAGAGCTTCAGGCTGTGATATCAAAGGTTAGCAACAATGTTGATATTGCTATATCTTCTTTTTAACTCAGTCTTTTTGCAATTATTTCTCATAAGTGGCTTTGGTGTAATAAAATATTAAACTATTTTGACTTTATGCATTTGTGTGTGAGAACTGCATCTTATTTGGAAACAGAGGAATAATCCATGATGCACACTGTGATTGATGTTTGATGTAGGAATGCTTTTGTGATTTGGTAATTATATTTTATGCCTCTGAAACAGATTGAATGGTCATGTTCTTATCAATTAAGTTTAGTTCCTTACCTCTCTTCCCCCAACACCAAACAAAATAAATAAATATATAAATTAAAAGAATGCATTATTAAAGAATCTATGATTGACATGTGAAGTCTTTATTAATTAAACAAGGTTGGCTAAATGCTTGGAGTGCTTATGTTGTTGTATTGAGAAATGTAGCAATATTTAGATTTGTTATCGCTTTCACCTTTTTAACCAAGACATGGGATTTGTTCCATATGCATTAGCATGTCTCTAATTTAAGTTTCTATGTGACAGCTTTTTACTCAGCGCAGCTCCTTTTTGAAGTTTGCTCCCCTGCATTACGCTAAGGAGGCAAGAGCTAATTATTGTTTGGCATGTCTATTCTCGCTTGTGGAGCAGGTACCAAGTTTCTTTTATTAACCTGTAACTTTCTTACCGTGGGCACGATACTTCTCTTTGTCAATTCGCTTGCCTCTGATGTGTATTTGCCAATTAATTTTTATACCTTGTCCTAATTTGTCCCATTTTCAATTTCTCATTTGCACAGACAAGGTATCTGCAATTTAGGAAATGGCCTGTTGAATGGGGTTGGTGTCGTGATCTCCAATCATTTATATTTGTCTTTCAGAGACATAACAGGTGCATTATTTTTGGAAAATATGTTTAAAAATTTTCTTGTTTATTTCAACTGGATGAGTTTGACATGAAGGCTTTACTTGATTGCAGACTTGTGCTTGAACGTCCTGAATATGGCTTTGCGACATACTTCTTTGAGCTAGTAGATTTTGTACCCGTTGACTGGCAGATTAAGCGGTTGGTCACTTCCATGAAGCTTACCAGTTGCAGCAGGATTTCTCTAATTGAGAACAGACCATTATTGGTGATAACTTTTTATTTTTATTTTTTGCGTATCAGCTTTTATACTTTTTAATTAGTTGCCTTCTCTTAGCATTATCATATGTACATGGTCAGTAATAATTTCTTCTTTCTTACACCTGTTTAATCTTTGGTAAAAAGATTGGAGAAGACTTGACGGAAGGCGAGGCAAAGGTGTTAATGGGATATGGTTGGGTACCTAATAGTGGCTTGGGAACAATGCTTAAGTACTGCGATAGAGTGGTGCATGACCGGAAAAATGAGAAGGAGATCTCTGAGTGGAGATCGAAGATAGGAAAATTGCTAATGGATGGTTATAACGGTGGAACAGTGGTGTTAACCGAAGTGCCGAAGAAGGTTATGGAGAATAGAGATGCACTAGCTACCCAAATAAAATTAGAGCTCTAATTAAAGTACTATCTTGGTCTGAAAGTATATGCCAATTTGTATAAACATGAAACTAACTTTTACCAGCAGTAGACTGCTTACTGAACCAAAGTTAGTTTTTCTTTTTTCTCTTTTTTTTGGGTGGATGAACTAAAATTTATTAAACAGAGAAGGAAAGAAAAAAGTAGCAGGATGTATATTTTTATGATCATTTCGTGGTCTTTTAATTGGATTGAAGTAGAAGATTTTTTTCTTCCATTTATTGAATTAATCCATTGGAAAATGTAAAGCGGTTTCATTTAGTGGAAATCCCTTTTGGTTTAAGACGTGTTTTCAACTGTACTGGAATTCATTTATTTTAAATACACAGAATTTTACTCAGTTTTGCACTTTGATCATTAATCATTGAGTTATAAATATTTGCATTTCATTTGGGGAAACTTATTTGCATTATGAAGTTATGAAAAAAGGTTTTGTAATGTGTAAATTTCAATTAGGTGTGTGCTCTGGTGGAATTTAGAGGTAACTAGTATGTACTGGTTGCATTTAGAGATGCTTTAGGTTCTAAGTTTTGGGCTTGTCATTTTGAAATTCATATAAATGGTAAATACTATAATAACAATATAAATGTGGCTTTTTTAATTCTGCGCTTATATATATATATATATCAGATTTTAACATGGCACTCATGAAAAAAAAAAAATTCTTGATGGCAGAACCAAAATTTTCAATACACTTTCCATAACATATCATGACCATTTAAAATGTCAAATGTATCAAGCATTTGATAATGTTTCTTGAAGATACAATGCTAATATATTTACATTGATACTCATTTTAGCATCTCTATGAGATAAAAATAAAAATAATAAATAAATTAACACTAATAATAAATAAACTTCTTTTAATGCATCTCTTGTTAAATCAAGTAGTTTTACTACGTTAATGATTGAAAAATTAATATAATCTAAACATAAAATATACGCGATTACTAGTTCTTATACTGTTAGATGTAATACCAACATACCTTAGATTTTCTTGCTAGCTGGCCTTTTAAACTTTTAAAATCGAGCTATATTAGTTTCATCACAATATACAACTTATGCTTGTTAGTATTAGAGATAATCATTATCTCTAATATCCCCCCTCAAAATTTGAAGTTTTTAGACAATACTTCAATCTTGGTCCGGATTTGAAGAAATGGTTTATGAGAGAGCAGTTTGGTGAGCGTATCTGACAGCTGATCATGGTTCGAAATATGAGAGACACAAATAATGCTAGAAGCAACTAGGTGGCGAACAAAGTGAAAATCAGTTTAGACATGTTTGATTTTAGAGTGGGAGACCGGATTTGCACACAATTGAGTTGTCCTTGGTTATCACAATACACAGAAGGAATAGACTTCAACTTGACACCCAGTTCCTTGAGCAAAGAAAGAATCCAACAAATTTCGGTTACAGTATTAGCTAGCAATCAAACTATAATATATTAACTTTGTAGAACCGAAAAAAAAAAAAAAAACAAAACAAAAAAACAAAACTATAATATGTTGCCCAAAAATAAAAATCAATATCTAACCATAGGATTAGAAAACTGTTTAAATTAGGTAGTTAAGTGCCAAGCTTAAAACTTGGCAGCCCAAATTCAGTTTTTAGAGCTGCAGCCCAAAGATAGGAGTAGAAAGCTAGAAACTCACAAAAAGTTTTAACAGTTTATATAAAATTTAATAGGACCAATTTGTATAGTACTGATTATAATTTCTATATATAGTTTTGTAGTTTTGATTGATCTCTTTGAAACTATTTCACGACTAGCAATAGGAGATACAATGACAAAAATGTGCTAAAGATTGTAAAATTACAAATTAAATTTTTGAATTTTAAATCGCTAATTAAGATGTCACTTTTACTACTTACCGCGTCACTACATCTTCCATTATTATTTAAAAGATAGTTTTGAAAAGAAAAGTATGCCAGTTAAGAGCTTTTGGCGTCAATATAAAAAAACAAAAAAAACTTGTTTGGACCTATTCAAGAGTCACTCTTCTTGGTACACCACTGATGGCTACATAGAGTTCATGTTTTAACCAAAAACTTGTTGAATATGATGTTTCTTCACAAATGTTATTCTTAAAGATAGGCTTGAGAGTCATATTTGACACTTGTATTTATCTATACCTTGTATTACTCTCTTCCTCATAGTGCCCACTGCCCATGATACATGCTCAACTCAAATACCCAACTTGCAATATCACTATCTATGACACTTCTTTTTCCAATAATTTGGATTTTTTTTTTCAAATATAGGGTCATTTATTAAAAATAATAATTATAATTATTTTTGCTATAACAAAATGATATTATAAGTTGGCCTATGGGAAACTTGGACTTGCATGGGCTTTACTCAAATTTGGGCAACCCTAAAAGTCTAGCGTCTTTTACTTCCTTAATAGACAATTCCAAATAGCCACAAGACTCTTGTGCTCTTGGAAATTAATACAAGGCTTTCCCTACCACAACTTTTTTATTTTTGGCACAAAGTTTGCTTCTATACCAATTCTAGTAGAAAACGTAATTGGATGAATATATCTTGCTTTTCAACCCCTTAATTTTAATTTTTTAGCTTATTTTGGGGGTTGTTCAAGAAGTTTAATAATTTATAGAAACCTCCACCAAAGACAAGCTTGTCTTATCTTCTTCTAACGAACCTAAAAAGAGCAAACTTATGTGGTTAAAACTGATTGAGACAGGTCGGTCACCATCAAATCTAGTTGATCATCTCTCTAAGACTTATGGAAAGAGTCCAAAGGATTATGTGTCTTAGTGCTACTCATCCAAGTGTTTGTTAAATGAAAAGCAAAAATGACGAAATGGGTGCCTTCCAAAACATAATGTCTCCCTTTCCAATCATGTCCCAAAATGGTACACCTTGGCACATTTTATATTATATATATATATATACACACACACATAGAGTTATAGTGCATGTTGTTGCAGAAGATAAAGATTTTTATAATATTGGATGGGCATTACCACGAAGAGCTAGAATAATCGAATACTTCTATAGCTTTTTGAAATCCCACCATCATCATGAGCTCAGAAAGTGAAGGATAAATAAAATTGAAATAAAAGGTTCTTTTCAAAAAATAATATATAAATATATTTATGTCTTCTCCTTTTCACATTTGTACTTGTGGGGTTTGTTCATATATCCTCTATTATGGTCATTTCACATTTTTAAATTTCGCTGTGATAGCAATAGCGAGCCACCTCATTTGTATACAGGCTTGATAGAGGCATGGAGTATATATCATAAAGGGCAGTTACTTTCAAAAGTGATTTTCCATTTTGCATTTTTTCTTTAAAATTGTTTTTTTTCCCCTTTAAATTGTTCCTTTTTTTTTTTTTTGTGTTTTTTCCGCTTTCAAAATTCTGCTGTTCTATATAAACCCCTCGCATTGAAATATAAAATTTGTCATTAGATTGTTATTAGTAAAATAAGAGAAAAATTTGCATATAAGGGTGGGTTGGTGATACTACATTAACTTTTATTATTTTTATTAATCATATGTTACATGAATTCAATAATTTATAATCACGCACAATGTTATACGATAATAATAAAAAATATATAGATTTAAAAAAAAATATTTATTAAATATTTGTTATAAATTATATATATTATCCATACAAGGGGGTTTATATACTTTAAAATAGATACATGTTGCTGCAACCATAGGCAGCTCACATTTATGTATATGAGAGTTGTGGTTAAATTCTTAGTAGATTTATTTGGATTCAAGTGTTTATTTCCGCTGCTACTGCACAAGGAAAAATGAAGTCTTAGGGATACAGATTCCCATTGGAAACTCTTATCGAATTAAGAAGACGCTTAAATCAGTTCGCTCGCTATATATTTTTTGGACATATGACTCCACTAAGAAAAAAAAAACATAGGCAGCTAGTAGTCCAGTAACTCTGAAGTCATCATAGTCGGTTGCTTAAGTCATATTAAACATAGCCAAAAAAAAAATCAGTACATGTGGCAGAAGAGATGAATTTGAACTTTGAAATGTGGGGTAGAATTGGACGAGGAAAAAAAATAGTAGTGAATATGCACTCATTTTAGCATTGATTCACATGGTTCATAATTAAAACTCTCTTGCTTAATCCTCCTTCTTCTTCTTCTTCTTCTTCTTCTTCTTCTAAAAAGCATTGTTCATAAGAGCAGAGAGGAGCTTAGAGGGCCCCAAAAACCACTAAAAAGTACCAATAGAAACTGTGCGCGTGGGGCGACCGTCCTATATATGATTCGGCAACCGCCCCAGTTGCAATGTATTCCAGCGTGCTTCTCTACCTCATGCTTCTTCATCATCATTGCCATATTGCCCCTCTATATATCTCTTTGATAATAATTTTTTTTTTTTGGTTATAAATTTTGTGAGAAAAATAATAAGTGGCTGACAAATTATACTCTCTCTATTTATCCCTCTCCAAAAATAGAAAAAAATAAATTAATAGCACTAATTGTTCCTCTTCCTATACTAAGAAATTAATATATAAAAGGAAAAAAGAGCATATAATGTGTATGTGTTAGCTTCATCTTCTTCTTGTTATTCTTCATCCTCTTCTTCTGGTTCTCTCTCATGCTTTTCTCCCAATCCATTCACTCTTCCACTACCCTTTTTTTTTTTTTTCTTTCTTTTTCCTAATTGTAAAAAATATGTTTTTATTCTTTGTGTTGGAGGCAATCATTGTTATGTTGGGACATTCTTCTTTTCACATGGCCAATTTTGTATTATACACTTTATGCTCTTTACTAGTTTTCTGTATTTGTTTAATATGGTCTTTCTATCCATTTGTTTTTTTATGTATATATTTTTTAGGTGGGGAATGAATGAGAGATGTACATTTTAAAAATGTAAAGAAAGATGGAAATAGACAACTCATCACACATTTCTAAGGTTTTTTCTTTTTTAGAAAAAAAGAAAGAGAAAAAATTGTGATGTCCTACATTATATTATATCTTATCACTATTTCCCCATTTGCATGAATGTCAAAAGGGCCTTAAACTATAATGTTAAAAAAAAAAAGAATAAAATCCTGTGGGCTGTGGGCAATAGAAGTGATTGGGCGATGTGTTTGTATTAATGGTTCAAAAGTACAAGCTTAATGGTAAATTAAAAACAAAAGAGAGAGAGAGAGAGAACTCAATTACTCTTTTTAAAAATATTAAAGAACTTTTTAAGTACATATTCAAATGGGGTCCAATTTCTTGGACTGGCATATAATTACCATATTATAATTTTTTCTTATACTTTTAACTCCTTAGTTTCTCAATATAATATCTTATTAGTAATGAAGTAAATTGCTTGACAAATTCTAGTGTATGATGGTATAGTGGACTACACCACACCAAAATACGTACCAAATTATTGGTAATATTCATCCAGTGAATGTGTGTTATCTTTTAGTTAGTGGATGCCTTTTAATGCTCGACCTTAGAAATAACTAATTTGATTAAGAACCTAAAATATACAAACGTTATATCTAGCATATTATATAAAATATTCTAAATTATCATCTATTAATAAAGAATGATGCTTAAGATTTCTTAAGTTAACATAGTCTAATCCAAGCAAGATTAATTAAGTCGGTGCAAAATATGATCTATTTGAAAATTATTAATAACAATTAAGCATTTAATCGTTATTATCAACGCACCTCCTCGGGTTGTTTGTTTATTATATGGACCACAATGCAACATTCATATTTCTAATAGAGGATAATTTATAGCTTATGACGGGATTGTTGGCAAATTAGTATGGGTATTCGTAAATTTAGTCCGATCGATAATAAAATTTATGAAAATATATTTGGAAGTCAAAAATTCAATTATTTCAAATGTAAAAATTTACATCTTTTTTTTTGAAATAATAATTAGATTTCTCGTTTAGTTATAAGTTTAAAAATGTAATAAGATTTAAAAAAAAAAATCTGAATCTATTATATTATAATAATCATTTAACTTTTATGATTAAACAAAAAAAAAAAAAAACCCTTTATCCTAACAAAAATATTTCACTTACCTTCACCCATTTTCAAATTAAGAAATTTAAAAAATTCCATAAAAAAATAGAAAAACAACAATAATAACTTGGCAAACAAGTGCAACTCTACCAAAACACTCTGAGAAAAATCACGATGTTAATCATAAGTGATTGCGATGGTGATTTGGTAGAGAATAAATTGAGTAAGTGCGATCCCATATTTACGTAATTGTGACGTCAACTACTAATCACCATTTTACGTTGACTAGTAATAGACTCGAATCAGATCCTGATGCTGACACGTAAGACCTCAGTGAGAGTGCACGCTGCCGGCACCACCAACTATCCTCTCTCTCCAGTACATTTGTATCGCGTCTTTTATTGCCACGTGTTGAACGCCGAATGGTCTGACTGCTCTCCACCATGACATTCACTGTCAGCTTAGACCCCTCCCCGCGTGTTTGAGCTCAAAAGTCAGAGCCATGTAATCAATCACCTGTGACTGGATTTAGAGGGTGTTTGGTAGACCCACGCGCCTCTGTCACACGGACCGAGAGTGTGTGGTCCAGTCCCCAGTACTAGTAGTACTATTATTATATTTTAGCATTTACATTTTTCCACTTCAAAACAAGATGGCACATAGTATAATTTATACTTTAACCTTAATGAGATCGTCATCATAGTGTCATATATTTAAAATAGTTTTATGAAACAATTATTTTCAACTTTTCAATTTTTAGTTTGTTAAAAAGATTTAATTAGATATTAGTAAACTTAATCCAGTGATACAATCACTGAAAAATATTTAATTTGAGTGAAATTCTCATTCAATTAATTAGGGAATTTAAGAGCATGAGCATTAAACACAAGTCTTGATCCAACTAGTTAAAGTTAAAAAAACATGGACTAAAGTAATAATTCTCACTCAACACACTCTTCAATATACATTTAATTAGAGGATTTAAGAGCATGAGCATTAAGCTCAAGACTTAGGTCCTATCTGGTATAATTTTTGTTTTTTATTCTGTTTGTCTTTTGTTTTTAAAAAATACTTTTTAAAAAAGTCAGTTTTTACTAGTTTTGATAAAAAATATTTTTGGAAGTCAGGACTATTTCTAAAAAATTATTCAAACATTTTCAGAAGAAGCTTTTGAATTCTTAAAATTACTTTTAACTTCATAAAAACTATGTCAAACATGACTTTAATACAACTCAGTTAAAGTTAAAAAGACATGGACTATAGGAATAATTCACACTAAACCCACACTACAATTCTATGGTTAGACAAATAGGCATATAGAACTGACTGCAAAAAGCTTTTTCATTTTCTTTAAAGAAAAAAAGAAGAAGCATCCAACATTTCAATTCTTTTATCTTCAATCCATGTTAGTTAAACGACCAGGAGTACTTATTTAATGACAATTTAACGAAATTTATCCTTGTTTAATAATTGTTTTGACAATTTATACGTGCCGAATGTATTATATCATTTAAAAGTGTCTTTAAAAAATTATGACTAGAAAATGGTTTATTTTGAAATTTAAAATTTATAAATATATCAACAATAAAACTAATCAAAAAAAATATCTCTGTCATATTCATCAAAAAAATATATATATCTCTGTCATAAACAGCTTTTCACTAATATGTACCATGGTTGTAAATACATTGCCTTTTGAGGTGCTTACTTTCTTTGTCAACCAAAATTAAATTTGTTTTGGTAGGTTATAACTCATAAAAGCAAAAAGTGAAGATGAAAGAGAAAATTTTATATGTAATGATTATATTATACCAGTATTTTAAATTATCACGTACAACAATAAATTTAACAATTTATAATCAGCGGCAGATCTTGAGAGACGGGGCAAGGGCAAGACCCTCCCAAATTTTATTATATATATACATAAAATGGTATTCATCATAAACAAATGGTAATTTTTTAAGAAAAATGTATTTGCCTTCCCCAAAAAATAACCATAAGCTCTCAATTTTAATTTTTTAAAAATTTAATTTTTAGCCTCTTAAATCGTATTTTTATCATGAAGATAAAAATAAAATAGAATATTTAATTTTATAGTGAAATAAATGATAAATTTTGTAAAATTTTGTACTTTATTATTATTTTTTATTTTTAAAAAAAATCATACAAAACACTTTACTTATATTAAACTACATTAAATTTAAATAAAAAATATAAAAATGTATTTTTTTTAAATTAGTTTCAACATTGTTGCATTTTAGTATTTTATTTATTTATATCAATCTAATACAATTATTAAGCTCTATCGATCAAGAATCAAAACACTCAAATTGCAACAAATTAAAAAATTAAATATCTAAAATTTACAATTCTAAAAGATATTAAAGTGAAATTAACCAAATAATTTGAAACACATTATCTTGTTATTGGAATTGGGAAATAAGAAGACAAATGAGGTCAACGTGATACTTAAAGGCAGTCAATGAATATAAGAAGGTAGTTTTGACTTTTAAGAGTTTCCTATTTCCTATAAATCCAAATTAAAGATATGCGTGTACACATTTATGGTCTCAAAAGGCCACGTGGTGTGCCATTTGTCGGAATTGGGAATTTTGTATGTGGACAAGGATTTGAATTAGAATATATGTGTAGGTTTTTTTTTTTTTAATAAAAAAATAATTTATCTGTAACGGGCCATGGATTCAAAAATTATTTAATGTATGGATCAAATTCAGGCGTCTTTTTAATTCAGTATGAGTTTACACTGTGGGTCCATGTCACTAGAAATTTTCTCTTTCTCGTACAGTAGTAGCGGAGAATAGCACTTGAATCCAAATGAAACTACCAACACTCAAATTTCAACTTCATTACTCGCAAATTTGAATCCTCAACTGGCTTTTACCACCGAGCTACATCCTTAAATACAATATATGTGTAGTTGTAGTTGTACTGATCGAGAAAGATCACATGATGTTGTAAAACTAATTAGACCATTCCACCATCTTTGTGTTTTGAAACTTGCTATTGACCAAAATTTTGTTGGCCCTCCAATTTCCAATTCCCAATTGCAAGTTATTTTTCATTACTCACCCTTTCAACTTTAATTGAAATTACATTTTAATCACAAAATAATCATGCTAAACTTTGTGATCATGGTTTTTTTAATTGATACTTATATATAAAGTTTGATTTAGAGTAATATATTTTTAATTTTGATAAATAAGCTTCATCATTTAACACTGTTAAATTTTACATTATATCAAATTTATTCAATTAAATATATATGAGTTAACGGTTCTAAATAATTGAGCCAATATATACTTAACTAAAAAAAATATAAGATTTGTCTTTTGAACACCATATTATATATATATATATATATATATATATATTACCAATTCATGTATCTTACAATTAAAGGGTAACTTCATTATTATTATTATTATTTTATCTTTTTAAACTATAATATGTTTTACATTTGTGTTTTGTCAAAAAGAAATTTGATATTCTTTCATCAATTTCATTATTTTTAATAGAATTTTAATTGAATCCTAATTGCTCTGTTTTTTTATTTTTTATTTTTTTTAAATAAGGGTAGATGGATTAGAATGCTAAAACTTTTGCTAGAGGAAGTAGTAGCTTTGATATTATACTGTTTTTATAAACTCATTACTTAAGTTGAGCAAGTTAAACACTATTAAATATGTTTGTTAATATTAATATTATCCTGATCAATTACCATTTCATTATTGGAATGATTCAAATATTGCCTTTAGGAGACTCGGCAGCCGTATATGCAAATTGCAAGCAGAACAATCAAAAATAATTATCCGGGGAGTAAACTAATTATTTAATCTATACTCTTATTTTGCGACTCAACTTTTTTTTTTACCCGGTATATTATTGAGTCATATATCTTTAATTTCTCTATTTAATATCACATTAACGCGTATCATGAGCTGTTTTCCATAATATTTTGGGCAATTAATTAGACTAGTTGTCCTAGGCTTTTGCTCTTTACTCGTTCATAGCAGAATCATTACTTCCTCCACAATGACGACTCATAGATTTTGGTCAATATAATTAATATTCACAAAAAATGGCTCAAGTTTATCTCAAAGAAACAAAGATCACAGCTCTCAAGCCACGTGTGTCTAACTGAATGAGTAAATGATCACAGGCCAGAGATTCTGAAGGGGAAAAAAAATGAAATGAAAAAGAAAAATACAAAAAAAGAAGAAGTGATTTTACATAGCATAAAATTTGCAAACCAATTAAAGTGGGTCACTCAAACCAAATAAATATATTGTTAAAAAAAAGGACCTAATAAAACATAATGTAATGCTTCGTCTATATCGTTACCCTTATTGCATGATCATATTAATGAAGAAAAAAATAATTATGAAACGTCTATTTATACTATAATATTATTGTACAGCAATAAAAAAAAATGTTAAATGTTTAATTACGATTATATCTTTTCAACTTCCTCCATAAAAATAATAGTTTTACAACAAGGCTATTCAAATGTTTTTATTTTTATTTTTATTTTATTTTGGTTATCTGTCTTATCAAATCATCCAAAAAACAGTACACATAATTTTTATTTATTTTTTTATTAAAGAATATCCCAAACGATTATTTAGCATATAATTATGAGTTCTGCATTCGACCAAAGACCTTAATGAACTTATTTACCAAAAAAAAAGACCTTAATGAACTCGAACCTAGGGTAAATCAGGAATATGACTATTATTGTCCTACAACTAAATTGCTGATATTTTGGGTATAGGGAAGTGTCGGCCTTAAAAATGAGAGGAGCCAAAAAGAGTGTGAAAAGCATTTTTAGGGTTTGAAAATTTGACACCAAATTATGGTTTTGGTCCGTAAAAGTTGACAATAGTACTATTATATATTCACAATTTCACACTTAAAAATTGTCAGCAAAAGCATGAACGAGAGACTTTGAAATTCAAATGTTCCTAGTTGTAACTCCACAAACACATTGTCTTTGGATGGGATATCATCCAAAAAACATTGAAATTCTTAATTCTCTCTTTATGCCATGCAATCTTTGCCTGTCTTGCAATTAAAGCATTAGTGCAATTACCCAAACAAAAAAAATAAAAAAAGCATT
>QANX01005738.1:0-14932 GCA_003254975.1 Ochetophila trinervis
AGAGGTGGTGCGGACATGATGTTGTGAGCAAGGCAGCAACATAGGCGCGGATGCTGTGAGCAGGCAGCAACAGGGACTGTGCATCGGCCAAGCAGTGTGCAGGCAGGTGTGCGCGTGGTGTGTGCATACACGCAAGGATGGCGAGGGGCTGTGCGTGGACCAGGCAGCTGGCTGGGCGTGCAGCAAGGCAATGCATGTGTGTTGCGAGCAAGGCATGCAAGCATGCAGTGGGCTGCGTTGAGTGGCGCAGCATGACATATGGTGGCGCAGCATGACATATGTGTGTGGGTAGGCGCACATATGTGAGGGGCAACAAGGGTGGCCGTGGCACAGCATGGACTGGTGCCGAGTGTGCCTTAGACATGCAAGTGTGCGTGAAGTCAGTGGCATGGCCGAGTGCAGCCTGCAGCATGGGCAAGTCAGCGTGCAATGTGGGCAGGCAGTGTGCAGCAGGAGGCAGCACACATGCAAACAGGCAGCCATGCAGCATGCAGAGCTGTGCAGGAAACATGCAGGCAAGTGGGCTGCGTGGGCAGACAGCGTGCAGCACGCAGGCATGCAGGTAGGCAGGATGCCAAGCAGCATGCAGGGCAAGTGTGCAGCAGGCAGGCAGCACGCAGACAGCAAGCAGGCACTTAGGCGTGCAAACATGCAGGCAGCAGTGCACATGAGCAGGGCATGTGCGAGGCAGGTGAGAGTCATGTGCATAGATGGGCACACGTGGGCGTGCAGTTGTGCGCATATGGCCGGGTTTGGCGCTAAGTGGCATGGACATGTGCGTGAGTGGCTGGCATGGCACACGCACATGTGTGGCTAGCGGTTAGCAGCAGTTATGGGCGGTTGGTAGCAATTATGGGTGGTTTCTAGTGATGGGCAGACATGGGGCAGCAGTTGGCTTGCCCAGCAGCCTTGGTGGCGTGCATGCAGACATTATAGGGACTGCCCAGATATGTGGAGCTTGCTGCCAAGTGCCAGCACATGACCCAGCAGTTGGGGGTTGTCCACTGCAAGGCCATGTGGCCTAGGCTGGTTGGTGCCAGCACACCTAGGGCAGTTGGGTTGTAACTGCACGGTTTTGACATATAGGCTGAAGGCTTGAGACACCATCCAGAATATGAGAATGGATGTGGTGATCCTTGCATATTGTAGGCTGTATTCCTTATTCATGTGAGTTAATGAAAAAAGTTGGGTGTTGCCCGTATATGGTGTGTGCTTGTGATTTCCATTAATATGTGCTTGTTGTGAACATGCATGTGTGATCCATTCTTGTGGACTTGCTGTTAGGAGAAAGACAGTAGGTGTTTAAGTGTGTTTGACAACCTGTGAGAGTAGGCAAGTTGTGTATTCGATAAGTTGGGTGATTCTAGTGCAAAAGAACCCGACATTGTGTTGAAGGCTGACTAAGGTTGAGACCTTAGGCCGCATAGGGAGCGAAAAATTGAACATCGGATTTTGCCCCTGTGACACTTCTTATCATTATTAGTATTTTTTGGCTTAAATATAAATATTATTATATATTTTCTCATGAAAATGTAACTGTTAACCGGCCGTTAAGATATAAAGGAAATCATATAATTTATGTGCCAAAAAAGAATTCGAACTTTCACAAACTACATAAAAAGCCATAATCTAAAATGGATAGATAAAGCTTCAGTAAACCTTGAACTTCACAACAGAGTAGGTCATTGGCACAAGAGAGTGTTTTAAGTGTTGATCTCTCAGCGTCGCTTGTATATGCAAGGTTTCAGCTCAGGCCATTCAATTTGCTTTTTCATATTTTGCTCCTCCTGTAGAGTCAAATATGTGATTATCATTAGAATGAGCATGACCCTCAAAAGTCCGAACACTTCAACAGCAAAAAGTTAAAAGCTTACCTTTTTCTTGAAGTATAATAAAATGAACATCTTATTAGAGAAGTCCTGCACATTCGAGAATATGTTAGCACAGGTGCAAAAAAAATTAATGCATAGAAGGAAATCCGAGGCACATAAGCAGACCTTGAATGCTGTGGAAAATCCTAGCTCGCAAACAGCTTTGGTGAACTTTTTGGGGTCTGCTCCTCCAGTATTTGGATCAAACCTACTCTTTACTTCCGCTATCAAGAGCCAACCACTGTCAAAAACCCATCGCAAATCGATTAACATGGAACCCACTTAAATCAGGTGATCAAGATATGAAATTTATTTACGTGTTTTGCAGACCATGGCTTAAGCACTCTGTATGCTTCCTTGAGGTAACTTGGGAAGTTAGTTCCCATCAGTGAAAGGCAGAAGACAGCAACATCTACAGATGAAGAGTCAAGGGGTATCTGCCAGCACGCACAAGCAATTAGCTTTTGGAGAATAGCTTTTACAACTGGTATGTATGCAAACATTATCATCCCGAATTTTTTTTTAAGCATCTTCGTGGTTACTGGCTTGAAAATTTTATATGATCAAGCAAAACATGTTGTAGTTTGTAGTTAAGCACAAAAGCACATCATAATTGTAATATGCACCCTATAAGCAAAAAGCAATGCAATTGAAAGCACATACATTTGACATATCACAAGCGATTACTAAAGGGTCCTTTGAAACAAGATCAAAGGAGAAGACTTGATTCTTCACATTTTTTGCAAGGCGTGCATCTCCTGGATTTAATAGAAAAACAATGAGTAATCAAAGTGACAATAATTAAATTTCAGTTTCCTATTGCAGTAGGGTACAAAGAATATGAGAATTCAGTATATATCTCACCGCATCCAAAGTCAGCCACAACCAGAGATGGACTGTGATCTTTCAGCCATTTTGTGATAATATTAACTGGCTGCTCAGGCCAATGTGACATTTGCTCTTGGTATCCTGCATGATACTGGACAGATAAGTAAATAACATATGTTAATTCTCAAAATAAAAGAGAACCACATCCAGTATTTTATTTATGTCACTTTCCTAGGTGACATAAAAAGGTACAGTAACAGTGAAGGGTAATAAAGCAATATAATTTTGATATTATGGAGCCCTGATACATGTGAATATAGTACTATTGCACAAAGATGATTGGCCAGCTGAGTTTTATTTTACTTTTCCAGTCTGATTTCATCTTCTGGAGTTATACATGCCCATACATCTATATGCAATGAACAAGTATTAAAAGCAGGTCTAGGAAGCAAAATCAATATGAATGAAACATATCACCGAATAATGACCTATAAAGTCAAAACTGAATATAAACTATGATTCTTGTTAGAGTACACAAACTTGCAGCAACTTCTGCTGCTAGTAAATGTCTAACTCAACTGACATCAACCTATAATATTTACATATTTTATTCTAGAAACTGATTCAAGTATGCGAGCAAATTTTATTTTTTGATCTTATTGTGTTGGATAGGTGAGATCAACTTTGGGCTTGGATTTTAAATCTTTGCACTGACATCTGCCACCAAATCTCATGCTGGAATTCATATTTCTATAGAACGCATGGGAATCAAATAAGTTAACAACCTATCATCAAGATTCTGCCTTTTTGCAGAATTAACAGTTCAATGTTATAACTTTACACATTCAGCTAAACAAACGAGACTCCGAACCCAATTCACATAAAAACATAAGAAAAAGCTAAAAACAGCATGCAAAAAGAAATCTGAACCATAAAAGTTTCTCCATATGGAACAAATCTTACCACATCAAATAAAGCTGGGTCTTCTTTAAAATAGTCAAGTGCGTCTTTTCCACTGAAGAAAATAACACCAAAATTCAGATTCAACCTCCATTAAACAGGAACAATTATTCAAAACGACAGGTAAACAATCAAACTCCCATCAGTTCTAAAATTTTCTTCTTTCTCATTCGTTTTCTCATTAACCAAACAACGAATCAATAAGGGAAAACAAAAAAAGAAAAAAGGGATGAGGAAAAAATAGTTATTTACCTGCACGTATAGAGCTTCTCATTAAGCATTCTGAAGTGCCCACCGGACAACCTCGCTCTCATCTGCATCACATTCAATAACAAGCTCTCAACTTTTACCAAAAAATAATCAAATCAAACGCTACTAAATTTTCATTCACATATAAATGAATGAGTAAATAGAGCAAAAGAAAGACCTTATCGAGAAAACTAGAAGCATTGGAGACTCCCGGTGATTTTCTGGACATAGCAGAAGATGCACAAGTTTGAGAAACTTGTTTTCCTTCCTCATCTATTTCCCGAAGCCCATCAGCTCGTTGAGTTTTGAAGGTGGTGGTTTCTTTGGGATGACAAACTTTGTGTGCCCTCCGACGCCTCTCCCTCTTCCGCTTTCTGCTCGAACCTCTGTCTTCCATTGTTGGAACTCTTCCAATGTTTCTTCTAAACGTTTTCTTGCTTGTTGTACGGGCATAGGGCTTTTTTTCAATGGAGATTTAGCCCAAAATTTTACTATTTTGGGCTTCACTAGATGGGTTTGGTAAGGACTCAAAGACAGTGAAATGGGCTTGAATGACGTTAATGGACCGCTAACAAGGCTTTTTATTTTATTTTTTATAATTATATTAGACATTAAAGTAGATTTATTTTTATTTTTTAAACTTTTTATTTTGGACAGTTAGTTATCTCATTCATCCACAATTCGCCTGAGCGGTTGGAGAAATATTTATGACATGGTGCCACTGATCAATCATGATTCACGAGTTGTAAAGAAAGAGAACTAATGTGGTATCGACTTTATCTCATTTTAAAATATAAAAATATGATAAAAATTAACGCGACATATTCACATCAAACTAGTACCAATTGTAATATTTACTTTCATCATGTTAACTTTTTTTTTTTTTTTTGTTAAAAGAAAAGTAAACTTGTAACGAGTCATAGATCTAAAAGTTATAGAATGAGTGGATCAGACTTAGACGTTTTTTCAACTCAGTGAAAGTTTACATTGAAAACTCCATTTTCCTTCTGCAGTAGCAGCGGAAATGAACACTTGAGTCCAAATAAGACTACCAACACTCGAACTTCAATTTTTATACTCGCATGTGTAAAGACTCAACTAGCTATTACACTTTCAAGTGATACTTTCACCGTGTTAACTGGTGCGACCTTCCTAGATAATATATATACATATATATATATATATATATTTTGTCTGAGCCTGGCATTTTGAATGTGAATGATAGCAGCACACCTTTCTATATACCTATTAAATAAATATAAATATGTAATTATTTTCTCAAGAGTTTTTTTTTTTTTTTTTAAACACAAAAAAACCCTCTCAAGTCAACAGACAGAGGCAATATTCCGGACATATAAGAGAGAAGCACAGCTTCTAAATCCATCGGAATACAGCTCAAATTGCAAGAAGAAAATGAAAAATTACAAAAAGAAGCTAAAGCTTTTTTTGCCAACAAATAAGAAGAGCCCTTCATGCGTCAATTCACTTTACAAGTTAATCATACCCTTCTCTAGTTACTATTGAGTTTTTCCTATTACGAAACCTCATTCATTAGAAGAATATTATGTATCACCATTGATCACCAATAAAATTAGTTGTTTATTTTAAAAAATTCACATTTTGTATATTAAATTTTTAAATTTTAAAAGTTAATACATAATTAAATACATCCTATTAATATTTATAAATAATGGTGGCAAATAATAAAATTCTATACATTAATATTTTTTTTATTACTTTTAGAAGTGGACAAGTTCTAATTGTTGGGAGTAAATAATCCATTAGCTTTTATACTAAGTCCTTACCATCTAATTCAGGAAAAACATAAATAAACAAAGTCCTTACCGTATAAATATATATATTTTATTATTGTTTGTTATTTTAATTGGTTAGATACAAGAGATGAAAATATCAGTATCAATAGAAAAAGACTAAAATTCTAAACATGTACTTTACCATAATATATATTGATATCACTATTTGAGTCAGAATCATTGTCAATGGTTTAAAATTTTAAACAAATACTCTTGAAAGGGGCTTAAACAATATAAGATCTAGTTGGTTCTCTCGTAACCTTCTGAAAAGAATCAGTACTAGTAGATTATACTTCTTCATCCATCACTTTTTTTTAATTATAATTTTTTCTTTTTAAATTATAATAAATGCTTTACATTAGTTTTTTTTTTTCCCAACTGTTTCATCATTTATTTTAAATTTTAATTTGTCTAATAGATAAATATTAGTGAAAATATATCATGAACAACTAATTATAATTTGAAAAAAAAATTCTAATATTTATAAAAATCCTTAATATTTATAAAATTTTATAAAAAATATTATTGATATTTTTATAATTTTCATATAAATTTTTGACCCAATCATCAAGTAATTAACATGAAAATATTGCAAAATTTTTGAAAAGTTAACATTTGTTCTTGGAATTTAAGTTTATTTTCCATATGAAAAAAGACGAAGAAATATCCACAAAAATTCGGTAGATATTTTTTATTTTTTCAACCATGGTTAGATATAATTGATGGAGAAAAAGAAAAACCTTAAAAACAAGATACATCTTATGAAAAAATTGAAGGATATATTCCAATTTCAAAATTACATTCATGTTTCAAAGTGTGTCAATTATGTAATTGATCAGGATAAATTCTTGAAAGGTGTGAGTGAGTTTCTTTCTTTCTTTCTTTTGTTTTCTCTTTTTGTTACGAAATTTATGAGAGTTTCAAATTTTTTAAGTATTTCCGAAAATTCCAACTCCCATCATACATTGATATGGAATCCTGATGAGAATTGATGCTTTCGTAAATTTGCTCGAGAGTTTCCAACTATCAAAAACAATTTTTATTTTTTATTTTTCAAAATTATCATATAATAATTTATGAAAGCCATAACTAGCTTTACAATTTATGATTGAATAGTAATTTATTTTTAAAAAAAATGTTCATTTAATGCAAGCCACATCAAATGTGAAAGCTTAACTATTTGTGATAATTAAGCAAGCAGTTCCATAGACATTAATGAGCCAATATATATATATATATCCCTCATCAACTCCAAACCAATCTTATTTGTCAAAACCAATGCATGAGTAGGCATTATTGATCGTATATTACACAGGCACATCCATTTTTATGTTTATCCCAATTTAATGCCTCTTAAGGCTCTAATCAATGTCCTCACTAGTCACCACTTCATCAACTTCCTTTTTCTGTACTATAAAAACGGCTCCACCATGTTCATAAAAACTCACCAGCACACTCAAAAAATTTGTCTTTCGTTTTTCAATCGGAGAGAATGGAAACCACCATTGACGTTGAGGTTGTCATTGCAAAGGCTGAGAAAGTTACTTTGAAGCCTCACAATCCAGAGGAAGAAAATGGGATTCAATCAAAGGAAGAGATGGTAAAAGATTGTGTGAAGAATGAGAATGAAGCAAAGCTAGCCCAAGAACCAGACAATGGTCAGAAAGCTCAACTAAAGGAGGTGAAAACAGAGGAAGTGGGAGTTGAGGTTGAAACCAAAACAGGTGTTTCATTTCCTGTTAAGTTGGATGATGGGAAGCTGTTGAATTGTGTTGGTTTGAGGAAGAAATCCATGCTAGGCATGGGCATCAAGATTTATGCCTTTGGTATTTTAATTTTTTTACTAATAAAGTTTTTGATTTTTATAATGCAAAAAGGAATTTATAACCTTTTTTTAAACTTTTTTCTTCTATACAGGGATATATACAGATAATGAGAAGCTGAAAGATCTTTTAAAGTTGAAAATAGGGAAACCTCCAGCAAAACCCACCAAGGAAATGTATGAGTTGGTAATTGACAGTGATCTTGGAATGGTGGTGAAGTTGGTGATTGTGTTTTCTGGCCTAACAATGAGCATGGTTAGAAAGAACTTCGATGAGGGTCTCGGATCATCCATAAAGAAACTAACCGGTGGTAAGAAGAATGATGAGCTCGCTAGCAAGTAACTACCGAAAACCTCTTCCTCTGTCTCTAAACTCCTAATTAACCAATTTCTGTTTAGCTAATAACAACTTTGCTTATCATTTTCTTGATCTTTGCTTCTTACAGGGTTATGGGTCAAGCCTCAGACAACATCAAGCTCACATCAGGTTCTGTAATTGAGATCTCTAAACTTCCCGGATATACCCTTCAGACAAAAGGTGAGAATTTAAGGATAGGGTTTTAATTTGTACACTAAACAAGTTATAATAAACTTTTTATCAACTTTTGATGGTTTGGCTGCAGTGATGGGAGAGGTTGTGAGCAAGGTTGAGAGTGAGCTTCTATGCAGGGCCTATATACACTTGTATCTTGGTGACGATCCCTTTGACAAGGACGCCAAGGAAAAATTTGGGATGTCCCTGCTTTCTCTCTTCTAATTGAAGCACGTGCCTGAAATATGTTCAAGTCAATAAGGTCCTTATACTAGTGTCGGTGGCTGAGCAAAATATATAACTGAATAAGGATGGCAGATGAAGATTGTGTTCTTTGTTTCTGTCAAAGAATCTAAAGTGTGTTCAATCTGCATCCCTCTTGTATCTTGGGAAATGTCAATTTGGAATGAAAGATTGAATCAGAGTTTCCTAAATCCAATAGTAATTTATGCTACAAGGCAACTAATATGTTAGAACTTTAGCAGCTAGTTTGCACTCAGATTTCTAAAATAGCAAGTTTAATATATAGACCAGAAAATACAGATCGACACCATGATTTACAGCAACAAATGAAGAAACTTAAAACACAAGTAATTAACGTGGTTCAGCTGTTAAGAGCAAACAAGGGAGTTCAATTTAATTAAGAAAAATAATCAAATCAAGAGGAATACAGATCAATGCTTACGCACAACTTAATCCATGCACACGGCAGCAGAGATTGCAGAGTTTATTCTCTACGCTTGAAACTGATCCTTCTAGAGAATGCTCAACTCTATCCTCTCATAGAATTGCATTCACCGCATTGGCCTCTTTACATATGAAACAAGCTGGTGACATGTCAGCGGTGGCACATAGGCAACTAATCATTAGCTTCCAGCGCTGCTCAAAAATTTACACCCCAGCTGATGCTGTGCCAATGCTGCTGATTCAGCAATGCTATTAGTTCAGCAACGCTGCTAATTCAGCAATGCTGCTGGCTTTAAATGAGTTGAGTGCCACATCACTAAATAATTTGAACTCCTCCATTTAATATTGATAGAATAGAGAAACATGGGCAGTTAGTCATATAGCTTATTTACATTAGTTATGATATTGTTAATAGTGTTATGAAGCTTATCAGATATGCTTCTCACTACATGTATTAATTTTTTTTGTTGATTAATACAAAATCATCTCTTCAATCATATTATTAGCAACCCTATCATATATTAATTTGATACAAAAGTGGCAACACGACAAAATGTTCCTCTTTGTCACATCTTCAGCTACTTTTAGCCCAAATCTTGGAATATTCTAACCTATCTCCAATAAAAGGCTATCTATGAACAATAATTAAGCAAGTGGCAGTACGTGGGTGTATCTAAATTGTAAGAGCTTATATAAAAATTTACAATATAGTTGGATTTACTCCAAATATTAGCTCAGCGAAATCCATAAAGAACCTTATAAGGATCCAATTGTCCACTGCAATAGCTTGATGAAACAGCTGAGAGTTCTTGATGACCCTTCCACTCTTCAAAGGGTTTCAAGACAATAGGGGCTTCAACAACTGCAGAATCCACAGTTAACATGCTTTTGTAATCCTCATCCCCTAAATCTGGAAGAGCCTTAGCCTTTTTGTTCCACGGGTTCCATACAACTGGATATGATTTGCAAGTATTATTTAGTAAATATTATATTGAATCAGATCGTTAAACTTTGGTTTATATATGAAATTGATTGTATAAGAACCTGCATCTGGCATGCCATCCTTCCGCAATGCAAAAGTTCTCTTCTTTTCATGGTCTATAATGGCAATCTTTGTAGGGGTGCTCAAATACACTCTGTCAATCTGAATACAAAAATAACAAGCCTTCCATTAGAAATTTTAAAGTGGACAAATTTGGTTGCTAAGGAATTTGTTTTTATTTCTTCTCCACTAAATTCCTATCGAGAATTGGTACCTCGCCATCGAAGGTAATTGCATCTGCCTGCTCAGTGAACCTTTCTCTGTGCATCAGATTATCGAAGTAATCCAGTGTCTCCAAGCCTTCAATACGCACTTCACTGCAATAGTACAAGCTCCGCTTAAAATTTCTGATTCAACAGTAAATTTGAAGATGTGCAAAAGTTCAAAAAGTCTAGGATCTTTGGCAACATAAACCTGATGTCTGATACGGATAAGTAGTTGCGGAGAGCAAATGTGAAAGAGAAAGGCTTGTTATCCAAATTTCTCACACGAGGAATCAAAGTGAGCTTGCCAGCACTGAGAGATATACGAAGCCGCAACTCAAACCTTTCGGAAAACCCACCACGGAAATTAACATTTACAGGATTAAAAACAAGTGATTTGTGGCTTCTGCATATCACACATCTCTGCCGAAATGATTAGGGGCTTCAAGAGCATACCTACGAGGCCAGGTCTTTAAATCCTCTTCTGTGGACTTGAGTATCAAATCCACTGATGACTGGTTGGTAGCAGGAGGCAGAGGAAAAGGGTCACTGTCTAGGGACCACAATCTGTTTCTTGCAAATCCATGCTGCTCCAATGAACCAAAGTTTCCAAACTGCAAAAGGAAACGTTGTAGTTAAGACTTAAGAATTCACAGTCTCAGTAAAGAACAAAAAGCTAAACAAGTTTCTGTCAGATCCTTTATTAGCTACCAACCTGTGGAAAGCAGACTGTTATTCCTCCTCTGATGGCTTTTGGTGGTTTCCAAATAGCCTGTGGAATAGAAACATCTGTATTTAATTAGTTAAGAACTAAGGACTTCTTCATCTTTTATGCTAAACTAAGATAAGAGAGGGATTTCTCATGTTTAATTAAGATTAAAAATAAAAAGGAATAGTCAAAAAATGTTGCTTTGGTAAATGAACCTCAACTTTGCAAGGTTCAGTACATCAAAGATTGGTGCTGAAATGGAATATGAACCAGGAATTCATAAATTGAAAAACACTAAAGGTAGTAATCAGCAGCTTGACAGTACTGCTGGTTTATCAAATGCTACTTAGGTCTTAATTCATGTATGAAGATTACCAACCAAATAAATTAAGTCAAAACCTAATTAGTTGACTTATTTATATATAGCAGAAGGATAAGAGCTAGAGAGCTTATTTAAGTTACCTTGGTGCTCCTATAAAACAGCTCTTCTCTTCGTTCATTCTTCCATGAAACAACCTGCCCGCCCTCCAAGAGCACCTGAAAACCATCATATATCAAACACCGCCCAATTGGAAATGATATAGGAGGGAAATTAAACTTCTACATATATAAATATATATATATATATATATATATATTACATAATATGCCTTTTGACATCTATATTTACAATTCAATTCAATTCCTTATGTGATTAACATTGTAAGTCATCATAGATGCATGTTTTTGCACCCTTTGCTGTTGTAAAGTTTGTCATTTTGAGGCGAGGCTAGCTAACTATAATAGTTTTAAGCTCAATTTTTTAGAATCAATGCTTTACTGCAAATCCCAAAAGTGACAAATTTTGTTGGAAGGATTAAGAAGTTGGCCATCAAGAAGCCATGTAGACGTCCTACCAAATAAACAGGCACAAACGTCTTTGAAGGTGCTAACTTAAAGAAACTCACAACTCCTCCACAGCTTTTTTCACAAACACTTTCTTCTCTTCCCACATCCATATGCAAAATCTCTCTTTTAAAACCACATAACATAGCGCCCCTAAATATAATATTTCCTTCATAAAATCTTTCATATAGTAAGTGAATCATTGATGAATTTGTCAATATTCACCACAACACCAAAAAAAAAAAAAAAAAAAAAAANAAAAAAAAAAAAAAAAAAAAAAAAAAAAAAAAACGATGGAAACTTATGAAATTAAACTAACCTCCGCAGAAGACCCAGTTGGCTCAGTCAGTATAACTCGAGGTAATCCATCTGTATCGTGTACTATATTCAACGGCATCGACCTCAGCCGAAGCTTTGATTGTATGGTGCTCACTATTGGGTTCACTTTCCCTTTTCTCCACTCCAGCTGTAAACCAAAACCCACAGAGTTCAAACAAACCAAAAGCTTCTTATTTCACCAACCACAAAACACACATACCCACACATATATATTAGCAAAATCATATCAAGATTGGTCTTTGAAAACCATTTTAATTTTCTGTTTAATTAAAAATAATATAATCATGCACTATTCAATTAAAAAAAGAAGAAGAAAAAAACAGAAGAAGAAGAAGAAGAAAAGAGATAAGGATAAAGGGTTAGCTTACGTTGTTTGAGTTTATTATTACAAAATGTTATCGGCTTCGAGTAGGAAGAAAACGAAGAGGAATAAGAAATAATGGTGAGGGTTCGTACGAAGTCCATGTTATGCAGCCATACATATACACATCTGAGAGAGAGAGAGAGAGAGATATCCAAAGAAAAACCAAGAATACTTTTTTGTCCTCGGATGCTCTGGTCGTTGCGTCTCTTTCAGTTAACTAGTACTCCTCTGTTTTGAACCAAAGTTTCTCTGTGGACCTTCCTTGCTACAACTTCCATGGATTCCTATTCGGGTTTGTCCATCCAATCCAAATACATATCGATTTGAATATTAAAATATATTTTGGGTTAAATCATTTGGTTAAAAGTTAGATAAGACGGTTGGATTTGTCCACTCGTTCACGTGGCGATCAGATTGTGGAATTTTGTAATTCTCCCGGAGTGCAAGTGGCTGCACCTGATTATAGCTTTTTCGAGTTTTTTATTATTTTTTTGGGTGAATATAACTATCCGAGTTGATACAAAAAAGCATGCCACCAAATATTATTCATATTTTAATGAGGAACACACTTTTAACCAGCGGTCCTCGTTGTATTGAAACTCTTTGATTTTTATCTTCCCATATTCTTTTCGCGGAACAGAAAATATCTCGTGTCCAATTGCTTAGATTTCAACTTCGTTTTGTCTACCATTTTTCCAACCGTTGGATTATACATTTCTCATTCATGAAAGCTCTTTCATATCTTAAAACACATTCAAATGGGTTTTCATTATTTCTTAGAATGTATAATGTATAGTCCAATCGAATCGTTCAATCTAAAATTTAAACCAATATATATACATATATATATTTGGTCCTGTGGTTGAATTTGTTGAATTATCACTTACCAGATCCATGTTTGAATTTTTATATTAGATTTTCAGATATTTAGATGGAGTTGTTAAATTTTTTTTATTCTAATATTATATTTTAAACTGATATAAATTATTAACAAAATTTATTCATCATAGAATAACATGTAACAGAAAAATTTAAAACATGACAATTTGAGATACACTTTCATAAGAAAGTAAATAAATTTATATTAAATAATCAAATAAGACTTAGTTATTTATTATTAAATCATAAATTAGTTAAATTGTGCCATGAGCACACATATATATAAAAAACTAACAATTGATAATTTAGCTGTTAAAAATCAACATAATTTTTAAATATAAAATTTAAAAATTAAAATTTTAAAATATTCAGTTATTAATTTGGATAATTATGTACTATAATACCGTTATGCTGATAAAATTATAAAAACTTATATATTTTTATTAATATATATAAAAAAGCACCAAAGCAATTTTGGTACAAAGCATTATGCTCATAATTAACACCAAATATATATAAACCTTGAATTGCAATATAGGCATTAGGTACCTATATTGCTAAGAACATATGGCTTTAAATTGACGCAGCTTATAAAAGTGGGTGGGAAGAAAATACGTGAAGCTTTGGCCCACCCCATTTATTTTTTCCAGTAAATGTTTCGTGCGTGATACAGCAAGGATTTTGAAAAATGTATTATTTTTATATATATTGCATAGATAATATTGTAATATTACATATAAAAATTAAATATGTAAATATAACACACATGATATAGTATAACTATTTCAGCGAAAAAAAAAAAGATATAGTATAACTATTACGTATATATTACCAAAAAAAAAAAACTATTTCGTATAATTTTCTCTTCCAAATAACAAACAAAAATTTGGGAATTACTAGTCTTTGAGGCAAGTAGGTGCTTCTTATAAGAGCATAGGCGTTGATAAAGACTCTTTTCCATAACCCTTTTGTTTATATGAAAGCTCATGTCCACATTTATTTCAATGGCTTTGTATGTTTTTGTCTTCCTCAGTTCGAGAAGACAACTACTAACTAGCTTCCTATAGCCGTTGAATGGCCTACTAATTTACTAAAGAATGCCAATTTGTTCATTTTAGAATAATATCCCATCATGATTTTTATTGTTCTTGACTTATATAGAGGAATAGGATGTGACCTATTTTCTTTTTCACGGCCTCACATTCGGTAGACTTATTACTAATGGAGTGAGTATAGAACTTGGATATAAAATGAAATAGTATTTCAATAAAAAATAAAAATTATACTCCATAAATTATTTTTTATTTTTATATTTTAAAATCATGAATTCAGGATTATTATTTCAAAAACATAAATTTTATCATTAATTGTTCATTTAGAGCCTCCGCACGCTAAAATTTTAACTTTAAATTCTTAACTTATTTATAAATTGAAATATTCGTCTTTTTTTTCTAAAAAAAAAAGATATTATATAACTAATTGAGATAAACTCAACACGTATACCAAAAGAATGTGTACTTTTTGAAATTTTTTATTTTATTTTTATCACTGAAACTGATATGTCTACCAGTTATTGGTTAAAATAATGATGAAAGCGAGTGATAGGGCACCTAGCTAAAGATTTTGTTATTTAATGCATGCACCCTGATTTTACTTTTATAAAAGAAAAAGACAGAGACTATGTGTGTATCTTTTATCCATCCATTTACAAATATATATATATATATATATATATATATATATATATA